>PNEQ01113497.1:0-27069 GCA_003012365.1 Medauroidea extradentata
GGAAAATAATCAAATGACTCTACTTTAAAATTCCTTGACTATATTTATATTTAAATTTTGAAAAGATGAATTTAAATTAACATGTCCCCAATTACTAGGTTATTGAATTCTGTTGTATCATACCGGACACCTGACAAACTCACCCTGAAAATGGCATATAGCCTGTTAAGAAAGATTTACATAATATAAATTTAAATAAAAAATGAAAACACCTTTTAAAGATTTAACCAAGATGGGGAAGTGGCTGAACACTTCACAATACAAGTAATACTGTTTACTGAATGGAATGTGTTTGTGCTGTACCAAGTAGGCATCCATAACAATGAAGCAAGTCATGACGGCATATCCAACATATTCCTAGTGTAGCCAATGTACATTAACATGGTACATCGATAAACTGTTATTCTCGCATGCACCTGTATTTAATGTGTTTACTTATAATGTACGCAAAAGAATTGTGTGGTATTGACACACCCTGCAAGGTGCTTAAATATATTTTATGCTCGGCCCTGTATTATAAGTAACATGCAAGAGTTAGGCCTACCTTATTTTTGCCCAAGGTGTCACCTAAATCCAGTATTGTGAGCCGTGTTGCCGTAAAACGTAAAACTAAAGGTTTAGAAATGTTTATATTTACCGTTTTTGTATCTATATATTCACGCCCGCAATAACCAATGTAAACACACAAATGGACGCAACGCAAATAATGCCAGGCGGCAAATTATTAACTTTTAAGAAAGAAAGTGTGTATACCGTATTTGCCGGCATATAAGATGACAATTTTTACATATTTTTGGCCCTCAAAAATTGCTACTCGTCTTATATGAGGGTGCAAAAATTTTTGGTAGCCAAAAATCGTTTGAAAGCTAAGCTGCAAGCTGTGGAGTCGTATGATGTTTCAAGGAATTGCGTTTTTCGTCACAAATGAAAACGAGTGCCCCGTTTATTTAAATAAAATTTACGGTGCGAAATTTTGATGAGCGTCATTCATAATAAAGGGCACTTCCTCACAGCGAAGCGGCGATCTATGCGAGCGCGTGCCGAGATACTCTCGGGCAGAGAAAACGAGGATCTAGGTCCGCATGCTTTCGTCCTTTGTCTCGCAAGCACAAGACTCTCGGGCGGAAAAAACGAGGATCTAGAGACTGTACCACACATTCATGTGTCTACCGTCTAGTGCTAGGCTGGCGGACTACAGCGCACAGGAATGCGATGACCTTGGAAGCAGCTGTTGTTACCCGGCGTTGCCACGTAGTGCGTGGCGTGCCTCTGTCCGGCGTTGCCAAGTCGCGCACACTTGCAAGCAAATGAAGATATTGCCGGCCGCCGCCGTGCATTTCCTTGGCTCTTGGGTGCGCGGAGGGCAGTAGTAGCCAATGTTATTTGTTTATGTGTCTGTTATGATTTTTAAATACCGGTAATAAATGCACTGAAAATATATAAACAAAGTTTTTAGTGTTTCAGGCAAAGGAAAAAAATATTTTTCTGTCGGGAATTTCAAAATTAGTAATTTACTTTTTTTCAAGATTTTGTAGCTTCAAAACCATGACTCGTCTTAAATGCGGGGTCGTCCTATATGCCGACAAATACAGTATAATTATTGTAAACGTAATATTATTAATTTTGTGTATTTATTTAGTGCTTTATTTATTATCTTTTGGCAACACAGACATTTTCACGGAGGAAAGTTTTAAATAGAGTCACGTATTTTTTGGCAGAGTGTGGGAGATTTGTGGGTGTTGGAGTGGTGCGCCTGCTAGCCAGCAGACAGCCTCCTCTCCAGCAGTGGCCATTTTCACCACCCACTAATGGTACTTTCCCTAAGCCCCCCTCAGGGGTATATAAGGCGGGTGCTCGCCTAGCCAAATTGTCAGTCTAGGGCTCGGGCCTCCTCCCCAAGCAAGCCTAGGCACTACCCCCAACCTCGAAAGGGTTGCTTCCTGAGAAGGGAGCCTAAACCTGGTCCTACCCACTCTTGTGCCGAAAGCGCAGTTCGTAAGGAGACGCGCCCTAGCTGCGCGGGCAGTGTAAGGATACACACCCTTCCGTGAGTCTTAACTAGTCGCTACGAGGCGCATATCTGTGACCGCCGGATGCGGAAGTAGAGCCAAGTCCGAGAGATATTCCGGGGCTCCATGCATAAATGACCACACGGTCGAGTATAGTGAATATTGTATAAACCAGTAGTGTATTGTAAAGGGCACTGGAACTCACCAGCATACCTAATGTTTAGGACATTAAGTTTTAGTGGTAATTATCTTTTCCCTCATATTAAAGTGTAATAGTAGGCATAATTATGTAATTTGACTATGTTTTGTAAATGAGCGGTTTGAGGACCAAGGACATGGACAGAGATAGGTGCTACCTGTGGCTGCAGTATGGAAATTGAGCCATTGGTTTTTACTTATGAATTGCTGGAAGGCAATCAGTTAGACGTGGTATTTTTGTCAGCTTGTTTAGTACCAAATTCATCAGGAGAGAATTTCAAGTAACTTTCATGTTATGGCAATTGGTCGAATAAGCCACCAATTTCGAGATATTTTGAATAATGTAATTCTTGTTAAATTTCATGCTTCTTAGAGAGATATGAGCTGTTAAGGGATGCGACTTGGTGGTGCCGGCCCAGCTCTGGCAGTTCAAGGAAGCCTTGCCATAAATGGTAACTTTCAGGATCCTGTGTTGTGATTGGCTGTGAGGTGGTGTGGCCTGTAATGCGCAATGTTCTGAGAACTGGCTGGGGAAGTGTGGTTTCCAGGGGGACTATATTCTTGCACCCTGATCCACTTATTTGTTTAAAAACTGTTATCCTGTGTATTTGTCTACATCTTAAAGTATGTCCTGGATAATTATAATACTGTTTAAGCAGGTGCGAACTAATCCTGTTGGTCAGCACCAAAATTTGAGCATACAGGCAAGCATAAACTGTACTCCATTTTGTAAAGGCGGAGGAATTCCGTCAGGGTGCGGCAGGACGGGCGCGAGGGAAGCGGACGGACGGGCGAGAGGTTAGAAGGATTTTGACTCGGGATGTCGGCGGGTGCGTTTTGAGGGGCGGCCGAACGGTGATGCTGCAAGGGCTGGTCACGGTCATTACCTCTTGATTGACTCGGAGAGCTGTGGGCACTTTTGAGTATACCATTAGTGTATTTTGATATTTTGGTTTTCTCTGGGAATATAGTTGTTGGAGAGAGGTTTTTTTTTATCATACAAGCAAGCAGCGGCCGCGAAAACCCGAGTCGGCGATTCGCACGCATCTGGGACTGACCGCACCGTAACACGAGCTTATGTAGTACTTGATGTATCTGGAACGTTGCCCACTGGTACGCTGGTGCTTTTGTGAATGTTGGTCAAAACCTCCTGTTGTAATTGTGGAAGATAAACAATAAATCAGCTGGTAGTTGAGGGTCGTGGAAACGCCAGTGTACAGAAGTAACAGAACGTATTTTTATTTGGTGAAAATCCCTCCAACAAAGTTGCAATTAGCTCCACTTTGAAGAAAAAGAACCCAAGGAAATCCCTTGGCAGTGAGAGAAGCGCGGCCCTAGGGCGGGTCGCGTTACAGTATAAAGACTTGTGTATGTAAAAGCTGAATGTATTAACAAGTGTGTAAAGTCAGTGATTGTAAAAGTGTACAAAGGGATAACAATTAACAGTTCAAATATATTTTTATAGTTTCATTTCTAAAGTACTCATGTCTGATTCAAAGTGTCTAATAATTAACATTTCGCCTGAGGAACGAGCAGTGATAGAAGATCGTAAGACAGAGGCCGCAGCTTAGCGCCAACAGGCCGTTGCCAGTAACAGTGAAATATACCTGTGGGAGTAATTCCCCCACCACAGAAAATATCAGAAAAACCCACAACACTTTCAGAACTTTGCCATCGTGACAAAGACACGGAGAATAAGTCGCCTAGACGCAAACGTGATACTTTTAGTCGCATCCTTAGGGACCTACATCGCCTTCAGCTACCACTAATTAGTCCTATCAAAACTCCAGAAAGACCGGCACCTCTGCCGCACCCCCGCATCCAGCAATTGAAGAGGGAAGCCGACTTCGAGCCGAAGCCTGTGTCAGACCAAAAACGCAGCCTCCTAAGGGAGCTGTTCTAAAAATGGTGAGTGGTTAATACGCCTACCCCCTCTTCATGAAAAGTTAGAATTTTCCCGCTCTGCTGTAGAGACTGTGTTGTGTCGACTGCCCAGGAAACCACTCTCCCCGGGACACCTAGCAGCCTCTCCTCCCCTTCAGGAAACTCTCATGATCAAACCTTATTACAACCCTGAAGGAAACCTAAATTCAACCCCTTTGCCAGCAGAGTGGCGACAGTACAGTGGAGCCCCGATTTAACGAACTCTGGAATAACGAAAACAGCGATTTAACGAAAGGATTTTCAGGAACCTTCAAAATATAACAAAAAAATATATTAAATAACTACGTGACTTTGATAAAATGGAATATTAATTGTAATTTAAGTCCTTTAAAAATACTAGCACCGACCGCAGTACATTCATATTTCTCAGTAAAAAAGCTTAAACCATCCGTCGAGAAACAAAAAAAATTCGATAAAATTCGTTGAAAATTTTGGCCGCAGGAATGATTTTGAGATACGCACGCGCGGGCACGGCCGAGCGAGCGCCGCTAAGTTGCATAATAAGCACGCGCCTAGATCCTCATCCTGGCAACTAGCGAGTGAACGAGCATCTAGGTACCCAGTCTCCACAGCGCGGCGGTGGACAGCACAAGAACAAATTCATAGATAGTGCTTCGCGTCTCCGTTAGAATGCACTGCATGGCAGTGTGCTCTCTTCATTAATACTATTACCAATAGAATGCGGTGGTGTGCAGCGTGATTATTTACACTCGTGTCCCATGATAAAAAAACAAGCGTGTTTATAAAAATTTACGTAATGTTATTTATGCAGACTTTTTACAATGAATTTACTACAGTAAACGTAAATAATTCGTTTCTCCAATGCTAAAAAAAATGCTCGAGTGCAAAGCATTTTTAGCTAGCAAACCAACGAGTTTGTTTCACGAGCGCGGCTGCATACAAGCTATAATGGCCGCCGCCATGCGTATTTAATTATTATTTTACCGTTGTCTCGCAAACTTTTGATCCAGTTTTCCTTGCAGTTTTATTTTTTTACAATTTCTTGAGGGAATTTCCTTAATTTTGTTGGTGGGGTGGGCAGGAGATAGACGAAATGATTGAAAGCTCGGCGGTGTTAGTCATCACGTCTAACATGTTGATGGCGCGTGCAAGGACGGCTTAACTCACCATGCACACACTCGCCGAGCGTTGCACTAAAAGTTTTTAAAGTTTTTTCGACATTTTTTTTTCTTTCCACTGTTGTGGCTTACCTGCTGACGGTAAATGTGTTTTGTTATTGTTTTGAGCCAATATACTTTTTTAAAACAAACTACCTTAAATTCTGATGAAATATGCCCGAGGATTTAACCATTTTTTTGCTGATTAGAGGGGGGGGGGGGTGAAGTCGGATTTAACGAAACATCGATTTAGAGTAAACATTTTCGGATCCCATGACATTTTGTTAAATTGGGGTTCTACTGTATGTTAATGCATCTTAATTGCTTGTACCTTAAAAAAATGCTAGTGATGAAAACACTCTAACAATAATTACCAAACATATTTACAATAAACTGCCTACACAAACTTACAGTGCACAGCTAAACACTCGTAATTACAAATGTCTCAAAACATTCTGTACTTGTAGTAGTGAAAGTATTACTATTAGAATTTGGTTTTAAATATTTTTACCGAAAAATAGGACGTGTTTTATTTAAGTAACACAACATAAATTGATAAAAAAAAAAATTTTATTTACATAAAAAAACATCAGTTCACTTGTGTTAATAAGTTCTGGAGAGAAGCGAGGACAAAGGCAAGACTGCTAGGACTGAGTTGAGCAAACATCTGATGACTGGGAAGGTGGCGTGACTTCACACTCTGGTGCAGTCATTTGTTTGGATCTCTCGGCCTGCGTGGTAGTATCTACTGTGCCAGGCTCACCACTGCAGTCAGGACTGCTGTCCGAGGTCAGCTTTAGAGATGGAACACTGCCACTTTTAACAATATCTTCCATCTTGCCAAACGAGAACCTCCGTGGCAAGTTGATGCTGATGTTGAAGACCTGGGGGGTTGTCACAGCTGGGCGGTCACTGTTTTCACTGGGTAACTCTGCTCTCGTAGCTTGCGTCACTCCCAGAACAGGCTCCTACCCAAGAAACACATGACTGGGGGTTCACTCAGCAGATTTAAACAAGACCTCAACACATACTCCTGTGACTGCCAGTCCATTCAATTACAGTAAAAATTACATGCTTTGAAAAAAAAAAAAAAAACCTAAATAACTAAAAAGGTTTGACCAAACTGATAAAAAAGAAGATGGCTAAAAACAATTAATTTCACTAGTGACAACAAACTGCTGCCACACAACAGTAACATACTACTGTACATCACTAGGACATAGTTGTGGATGTCTAGGCAGAGAGAGACAAGGCAGAAAACCCCAGCAGCTAGTTTCTAGAATTTTAAAAACTTGCCTACAGCTTATTTTCACACTCTAATGAAATACATTTAAGTTAAAAATTTATTTTAATATGGAAAGAATTTTACATCTTCTTTTGCCACCAAAACAAATAAAACACCATACAGCACTTATCTTGAAATAATACAATGTTTTTACATTATCTGCTGAAATTAAAATATGTTTTGTAATGCAATTGCAAATCATGTCTTGGTAACCATAGGTTAGAAAAAGTTCATTGTAAACAACTCACCATAAGCGTTTCATCTAAGCTAAGGATGCGGTACTTGGATTAAAGTGATCTAAAAGTGAACTAACTGTATTGCCTGTAGTATTCTGTAGACTGTGGCTATTAAGTTATTGTCATTTGAAATATCTACTTTTGTTTACATCAGGGTCTGGTATCTCCATAGGTTACAGGTCTCTGGCTCAGGACGCTAATAAAGAACCTTGAACCTTGTCCAAAAACACACAAGGTTACCCTGGGTAAAGAAAAATGTAGCATCTAATAGGTTAATTTTCGTAAACGTAATGTTTTCCCGAGTGTTCGCCATTTTCCTACGCAATTAAATGACTTCAATTGTTAGCAGTATTTTCATGTTTGGTTTGGAATTGTTTTTTTTCACTATACATTATTTTTGTGCTGGTTAGTGAATTGAAGCAAGTTATGAATACTAGCGACTATAACGCGCAGTTTATAAGGAGTTTGCTATGTTATTTCAAAGAGTTGATGAGCAGGCAGTTTCTTTGTTCAGTATTGTAGATGTACACACAAGAAATGTGCAAATAAAACTATTATTTCAAGTACTATGCATAGCTTGCAGTCTTAAAAGAATTTCAAAAAATACTGTACAAAAAATGATTTTGACGTGTGTGCACTGCTCCTATAAGAGACTTCCATTGTGTGCCGTGTGCCCCCCCCCTCCCCCCAAGACTCCACATAGCACAGCAATCACACTGCCCTCAGGGAACCCAACTCTCACGCTATACTAGCCAAGGACTCAACGGTAAGTCTTCGTTGAGGAAAGCTTTCCACTACGACAGAGCTGAGTACAACAACCTTTTTACCACACACATGTCAACTTTTTTCCGAAATCAGCTATACCAAAAGTGAAGTGCACAACTTGTATGGGTGAACATGGCGCACTGCAGCGGCTGGTATGGGAACTTGGTAGCAGTGTGTATGGCATCAACTCTCTAACCCACATCTGCACACATGTGACTGATGCAGTTGTATAGGACAAATGGAAATGCAACTGAAGTGAACTTACTTAAGAGGGCGCGGTACATAATTCACCATTAAAAGCATTACTCTATAACTTATGTTTCTTGCCACCAATTTGAAACATTTAACAATAGCAATCCTAGATAATAGTTTTAGCCAACGTTTTAAACAAAATTGTTTCCAGTGTTACAAACTTCTGAGGCACAATCTCTGACGCCGGAACCTCGTGCATTTAACTGCGGCGCAAGAAATCATACATAACGAATGAGTAATTCTGGATAAATATATACTCTTAAAGTTTGCAAATATCATTATCTAGGATTGTCATTGAGTATTTTATCCATATTGGCTTTGAAAAAAAATTTAGAAATCAACTGCTGTTTTCAGCATTTATTTATCTACCACACACTCTTAAGGATGTGCCCCATATCCATGATTACAGCAGTCAGCTGGAGGAACCAAAGTTTGTACAGCTGCAGACACTTAAAGTCAGCTTATGGTCTGGGACTAAAATTAATGCAGTCTCTGATGCACGCTTAAGACTGGCAGTATAGTAAAGTTTACAAACAATGAACATACAGTACGTAGGAATCAGATAGCTTTTAATATTAGTGTTTCCATACGAAACATTGTCAACACTCCCCATCAACCAAATGAGTATCAGAAAGAAATGCTGTAACTTACAGTAGTACAGTAACATGTAAATGTTGCTTAACTGATGAGCTTAAGAATCGACAAATATTTTTAAACTATGAAATGTTTCAAAAGTGGAAGTGTAAAACCATAACCTGGGCATTCCACCACCTAAGACTGCACAAAAGTAATTTCTTCAGAATTCTCTGGAAAATTATTTTTTTCTACATGTATCTTATCAAAAATTAAGAGTGCACATGGTAAATGGGTTTTACTGAAAAGCATGTTCGTCTACAGACTCAAAAGTCAGCTACTGGCCCGAGACTAAAATTATCACATGTCAAATTTCATGCTAAAAGTAGTACAGTTACCAATGAATAAATAAGGGCAGACAATAAATAAAATCACAAAACAGGAAACTGAAATTAATTAAATTATATCTCAACAAAACTGCGCACAAACATCTTCAGTAATCAACACAGCAAAAATTTCTCACGCCTTGTCTTTCAATTCTTTTTTTTTTTTTTTTTTTTTTTTTTATGATAGTCATTGAATCTGCAGTGATACAGTTTTATTGAATTTAACTATGAACATATTTCTGAGAATAATTTACAAGTAATTCTGAAATATTATTCATACAGTATAAAGAATACAATTTAAGAGCACTAAAAAGTGCTTTTTGCGCAGTTATGCTGCTCAGGTTGAAAGAAACCCAACCAAGGTTTCTATAATGTACTTTGGTACAAATTTACCACCAATGAAATGTTATGGTCACCACTTTAATACTCATAGTTCCCACGGTGTGTATGTGCATGTGCGTGCATGCGTATGGTGTGAGAGGGAAAAGGTTTTGGCCAGCACTGAACATTGTAGGTGTTTGCTACTGGTGGAGTGGGGGAGGGGGTGGTTTACGAGTATCGAGCAAAGCCAGAATGAAGGGGCAAGGGAAATGGGAGATTCCCAAGAAAACCAGCCGACGAGCTGCATCATCCGGCATGATTTCCACATGTGAAAATCGGGGACAGACACCACCGGAAATTGAACCTGGAACACCTTGGTGGGAGGCAAGTGCTCTTACAAACTCTGTTTCTAAGCCCTCCAACACAGCTAAGAACTGCCCTTTCAGTCTGCCTTCCTTCAAAATGCACTAACCACACGTATGTGAAACTCTGATAGAAACGTGCAATGAACTTTGCTACAACAGTCTTCCCGTCAATACAATTATATGATCACTTCTTATGAAGTCTCATAGTAAAAACAGACAGGTGAAAATCTTGCACGATAATTCAGCGCCTGCCCTGCTGCGGCCACTGCACCAACTGTGGCACCATGGTGAAACATAAACAACTATAACGAAAAATCAGCTATAACGATAGATTTAATTGGCACCGTCAGTTTCCCGGTATGTTAGATGGTAAAATAATTCAGCTATAACTGAAGTACCACGGGCTCATTTCCGCTATAGCAATAGCTTACTTTGTTGTAATTTTCCTCAAAAACAATTAGAAAACATATTATTTCCTTTAAAAAAAACATGAAACAGCTTCGGAGTTGTCTACGCATCACACAAATGAAGCAATGCAGATGCCGCAGCCGACATGACCGCGTCGCACAAGGTGGGGCCCCAGAACGAGCATGGCTTGCCTTGTGGCGCGTTGTGTCCCGTGCTGCTGAAATGCCTAGCGACGAGAATGAACCTGGCTCCAAATCGCTCAGCGCATCGTTGTGCGCAGGCAATTCCACCTCCTATGGCCCATTCCCCCTCCTTTTTGCATTATTTTGAAAGTTGTTTACGTTTTGTAGCTGCAAGATAAACCCTCATGCATTAACGTTGTTTAGTCGTGTCGCTAGGTTCTAGTCACGACTGCAGCTGGCCTTTGGTAGCACAAGCGAAATAAGCACTCCAAAATGTGGTGTAATTTAAAACATTTAATAGTGAAGAATTGATTTTTTTGTCAACGCTGTGCACAAAAGCCTGATCAAAGATCTTACTACGAAGCAGTATTCACTGTGAATTACATGGGCTGTGGGCTTAAATTGTGGCTACGCAGAGTCATTTTTATATTGTAAACCTAAAAATAATAAAAAAAAAAGTTTATAGATGAAGTGCACATTTTTTGGCATGGCACATAAAACTACAATGTATAATACGGCAACTGTCGCAACAATCGCTAACTGAGGGAGAGGAGTCTGCACAGATTTATCAGTCCTATGTAGTAAAAGGGAACCTAAACAGTTATTCATGATAAATTAATTCAAGCATCCAATTGTTCAGACGATTTTAAGTGTTAATAAAATTGACGTGTAAAGTATTAATGGGCGCCTAATTAATGGTGCGCGAGCCGGCAAATGCAAGCAAGCATATCAAATGTTTATACTGCATGGTGAGAAGGGGCGGAAATGCGTGAGTGAAGGCCAGCCCACTGGCTTTGTGTAGCAAGAGTCCCACTCTTCTCTCCTCTGCTTTCTCACAATGCAGCTGTGTTGAAAGTTCCTGGAGCATGCATGGCGAGTTGTGGCCCTTAAGTGGGCATAACTCGCCTCACAATCGCACGGAGACTGGAGAGTTTTGTGTGCGGTACATCGCGCGGGTCTAAGTAAACGCGTTGTAGAAAGTCTGACTGCAGTTGTACGTGTCAAGTGTTACAACGAAGCCATATTCTCTACATTTCAGGATGGACAAAAAAACGGAAATCTCTTGAAATGTCAACTAAACCAAAAATTATTCAAGAATGTGAAAATGCGTCCGTCAGTAGGAGTGAAATTGGTAGATGCTAAGGATTAACGCCACCTACATTGTTCACCATTTTAAAAAATAAGGAGCAAATTCAGTTGGCGGCTATTAGGATTGTGCACCTGCAAAAATCAAGAAACTTAGAGAGCTGCAAAACACATTGACCTTGAAGAAGCATTGTTTACTTGGTTTTCCAAAAACCGCACACGCTGTATTCTGGATGATGGCGCAATGTTGAAGGCTAAAGCTATGCAACTAGCCTTACTACTTAACATTGATGACGAAGACTTCAAATGCAGTGATGGTTGGCTGAACCGATTTATGGCCAGAAGAGGTATAACACTGCACAAAATTTCTGGGGAGTCGGAAAGTGTCAACAAAGAAGCCGTCAACAATTGGCAACTTATTTTTGCATCAATATTGCATAGGTACAAACCCACCGATGTGTATAATGCCGACGAGTCTGGTCTCTTTTATAATTTGCTGCCCGACAGAACCCTGGCAGTAAGAAAAGACACTTTGCAAAGTGGGGAAACGCAGCAAGGAGAGGCTGACTCTGCTTCTGTACGCAAATATGGATGGGAGTGAAAAGTTAAAACCCTATGTAATAGTAAAGTCCAAAAAAACCCCATGCTTTTAAAGGTGCACGCACCATTCTATGCTTTTACAAAGCAAACAAAAAAGCATGGATGAAGTCAAAGCTATTTAAACAGTGGCTACACAGCTTCGACGTCAGAATGGGCGTAAAAAATTGTAAAGTGGTTTTGTTTGTTGACCGTTGCCCGGCACACCCTGACATTAAATTGCAAAATGTGGAGTTTGTATTTCTACCAGCTAACCGTACTAGCGTTTTGCAACCCCTGGATCAGGGTGTTTTTAATCTATTGAAACGCGAGTTCCGAGCAGCTAGTGAATGCAGTTATGAGGAAACTCGCTGCCGGCAAAACCATGTGCAAGTGTAATGTGTTAGAGGCAATTAGGGCACTGGCAGTTTCATGGGAAAACATTACGCCTGAAGTGATTGCTGCGTGTTTCAGGCACACAGGTTTCCGCAACAATCGTGATGATGCTGCTACTTCGTCGGAAGATGCACTGCCTGACAGTTCAGCAGACGAACCTACTGTTTGGCCGTCTATTGCCGAGCAACTAAACGTGTCATGCATCTTTGAGGAATTCGCCACGATAGATAATTATGTTGACGTGTGCGGAGAGATGACGGACGCCGAACTTGTTTATCTTGTCACTAGTCAAGACGACGCCGCGTCGGAGGAAGAAGACAAGTATGACGAGCAAAGTGACGTAGCTGTGACGTTGCAAGCGTCTGTCATGGAGGCACTTGACATAATCAGTAGCTTCTACCAGCATGAAAATGCTTCGACACAAGATATGATGCATTTTCAAACGGTACAGTCATTTGTTTTGTCGGAAAGTATAGTGCAAGCCAAACAGACAAAAATTTATTAGTTTTTTAAAAAGAAGGAATAAGTTTGAATTGTTTAGTGTAATTTCCCAAGGGTTTCAAGTTGTGGATTTTTTCCTTGTGTTTTTGGTGAACTGTTTCAAAAGTGATTTTTAAATTTTATTAGTGTTGTTCGCCAACTTTTATAAACAGAGATTAAATTTAATTTTAATGTTATTTCACTATTTTTAAAGGTATTAACGTAACATATTTAGTAATGTAAACATGAAACTTAGGTGAAATTTAGGTTAACAAATTTTCAAAACTTCGCAACTATGCACGCGAGAAGATCGACTTAGAAAACGTCTCATGTAAACAAGCTGTGGCCGGCGCAGCACGCAGTAACGTGACCTTGCTTGACCCCGCCCGCCTGGCTACGGACATCAGCTGTGCACACAGCTATACTGTGCGTCACGGCCGCAAGTCCCGGCGCATCACGGCTGCACATTTCATATTTTCGCTTATAGTAAGTGCTGGTATATCTTCAAAATGTTAGTTAATTAAGTTTTATGCTCATTTCTTTTATTTTGTTGTGAATTTACACAGTAAAAACATACCTTCACATAATACATGAACAAAATGCTATATAAGTAATTCTTTTTTTTAAATTTTTGTTTGTAACGTAAATTTGATATAACAAACGTCTGGTGCCGTTATAAATTTACGTTATAACGGAATTCCACTGTAATGTTTGCATGTGTGTAGAATATCACTTGTTTGTTTCCAAACTAATCCTCCGACGCACATAAGCTCCAGGTAGAAGACACCCTTAAAATAACAACAGTATTGTATGAAATACTGTTCTCACATGTAAGCCATAATGAGTCATTATGAATACTGTGACAAAGGAATGCCTCTCACTAAAGTGTACATATCCACCAGTGTTTAACAATAGATACAGCATTATAACAACAATTCACAAACATTAACTTGCTACATGAACATTGCCACAGAGAAGGATTCATTGCTAACATGAAAAGCAAGTGATCTGCAGCGTAAACAGAAAGCAAGTGATCTGCAGCGTAAACAGAAAGAACTATACAGCATATATGTGTGTGTGTATATATATATATATATTTTTTTTTTTTTTTGTTGGTAAGAGCCAAGAAGGAGTGTTGCAGTATCTTGCACACCTGAGAGTCCTGAGAGGAGATGACCCGCTGACTGCGAGAGCTGACGTGCAGCCCTAGGAAACTGGCCTGGCCGCCCCAGAGAAGGCCGCACGAGAGTACCAGCACAAAGACAAACATCACCATGCAGAGTGCCAGTACCAGCCAGCTGGTTCCGAACGGCAGGCCCCCTGCACTAACATACACACACATTATTTGTGAACATTCCATGGTATCTAGCCCCCTTCCTTCCTGCTACAACACACATGATGAACACCAACAAATTACAATACAGATACAATTTTTCGAACTTTGAATTTACAAAAACCACTGGTTTCATATTGTAATTTTCAACAATCCTGCATAAAATTTGTCCCTAAAAGCATTAATATAGACTGTTCATGATAAAGTGAGCACTGCAGAGATTTTTCTTTCAGCCGTGTTGCAATTATTAAATTGGTTATTACAAGTGCTGCCGAGCGCTCAGTTGAAAGTGCACAGTTGTAACTAAATAATTAATACAACCTGCTGTGTAACTAATTTTAAAAATGCAGTAAAACCCCTTTTTTACACAACTTAAGGGACCTACTAAAATCTGGTGTATAATACAGGAATGTGTAAAAATAGGGAAATTTGTGGTGTGCAAGATTTGCAAGGGAACTGAAAAAAAATGTGTAAAACATGAAAGTATAAAATCTGGGAAAGCAAAAAAGTGTTTCGTTGTGTTGTTGCCCATTAATGTGAATATTACATTAATGGCCCTTTTCACCAATGTTCATCAAAACCAACATGTCAACCACTAAGCTGAAAATTCAGCAAATAGTGACTGTCCGTTGAAATAAGTATGTACAAAAGACAGAAGCACAAGTACTCACGGTTTAGTACTTGGCAGATACACACACAAATAGGATGACACACAATCGCGGAAGCACGTATCGCAACATTTAGCTGCTTAGGGCAGCTTCCTCAGGCGAAGAGAAATGGCTGATTGCGGTGTGGCTGCCGATGCACCGATGCTGATGCACCTAGCGGCCAATGGTTGAACTGATATGAGGCGGGAGATTCAAAAGCGTCAAGTAGAAGAGGATAATGAGGATATACGGATACAGTGGTTGTGGGAAGCTGAATGACTGGGGATGTTATCTTATATTGAGACCTGGTGGTTGCCTGGATTTAGTGACATACTGATGAGCTAGTTCCCATCGTCTGAGCTCAGAGCTATTGCTTCTCTCGCCACTCTAGTGCTGTAGCAAGAGTCAAAGTGCTTGTTATGATGGGCTGCATGGACAGCAACTGTGGGTTGGTGTCTTTACCTGCAATGGCTTGTCTGGTGTCTGCTCTGTGGCCATTCATTCTCTGTCTCAGAGTGTTGGTGGTTAGGCAAATATATTCAGCATCACAGTGTGAACACTGTAGCTGATAGATCGAGTTCTTGGAAGCACAATTGTAACTGCCTTGGATGGGGTAGATGTGGTTGGTTTGCCTGCTTTTGAATGATGTAGACTGCTGCACAACGCGAACTATTACAGGGATGAGAACCTTTGAGATTGGTAATAGTGTTGGTAGCTATAGAAGGTGGGTGTTTGGGAAGTACTAGTTTGTTGCGGAGGTTGGGTGGTCGTCTGAAAACTAGCTTGGGTGGTTTGGAAAGAAGGTTTTGGGTTTGTGGTGAGGACAAGATTTTGTAGCCTGAGTTAAGAATGGGCTGTAGTTTTCCTAGGGCTTCATGATATGGTACCACCAGGGGGATTTCTGTATTTTTTGCTTTGGTAGTGTTGCTGGTATTGGAGGTGGCTCGTTGGATTTGTTTTTTGACCAGGGGTTCAGGATAGCCTCTGTCTGTGAAAGTTTTTGCAATTTGTTGGCACTGTTTGTTAAGATCACTGCGAGTTGAACATATGCGATTGGCTCTGGTAGCAAGGCTGTAAGGTAGTGACTTTTTGGCATGGTATGGGTGATGGCTGTTGAAATGAAAATATTGATGGTTGTTTGTTGGTTTTGTGTGTACTGAGATGTGAAGGATGCCATTGTCTAGTGCCAACTTGACATCTAGGAAAACTGCACGTGTCTTGGAAAATGACCAGGTGAAGTTAAGTGGACTCTATGTTCTTATCTAAGCTGACCATCTACTTTACTGAGCATTTACTTGTCTGGAAATCAAGAACTGTTTGGCTTTGCACATAACTAGATAATAAAAAAAAATTCTAAGGTGCATTTGATATACAGTATAAAGATGTAAACTATCTAAATAACCTGTAAAATTTTGCATTAGTCTTTTTTGGAGTTAGTCAGGAAAAGTATTACAAGAATATTGTAATTGTTAGAAAAGACACACAAATGAAAATAAACTTTCAACAGATTATCTACTTCAGAAAATAAACATATTAATTTCTTTCATTAGTGAATTAACACATTCCAGCTTATGAAGTGCCCAGCCACTTCCCCACATAATTTAAACCAATATAATTTTTTTTTTCATGAATAAATTTAAGTTTTTAATAACAGGCTTTATGCCTATTCGATATTGGTTCGTCATGTGTTTGGGATGATACAACAGGATTCAATAACCTAGTAATTGGGGACATGGTTAATTTAAATTCATCTTTTCAAAATTTAAATATGAAATAGTAATTTTAAAGTAGAGTCATTTGTTTATTTTCCTGGCTTGTTTGGTTCCAAACTGACCACAGCAAAATTTTAATTATTTTTTTTTGGTATAACTTTATCTTGTATTTTCCCTAATTTTTGAGCTTTGGCAATTTTAGTATCTTCTTAAATGTTTCCTGGTGAAGTGAGTAACTTCTTGTGTTGCAAGCTTCTCCAGGTTGTAGGATTTCTGCCGCCAACGTTGTGGCTGATCGCTTGCTTAATGGAAATTCTTCATGACGTAGATTATTGACGCACGTTGGTCAGCCCTCTCAGGGGGTTGCTTAGGGTATTGCGTCGTGAAAGTAGTTCCACTGTTGCGCACCTTTTGTCCCTAATTATTATATATGTGTTGATAAAGAATATTATTTTGATGTAAAAACTATAAGTTCAAATTTTGGAATCCCTTGTTAGATGTTTTATGTGTCATTTCATTGTTTTTTGGTAAGTATGGGATTCTGTTGTGTCATCCCACCGAGGGATACCTTAGCTACCATGACCGTCCAGGATTTAACAGTCATGCAGGGATGGCGCGAGAGGGAGGACGTTTGTGGGTCATATGGAGGAGAAGGCCTCGAGTGTGTTGGCAGAGCTAAGAGAGAATGGACAGACTGTTTTTTTTTTATTATTACAGTGAATTATAGAGGTGATGGGTGTCGTGGGGATAGAAACAATAGCTTGAGTGTTATGCACATATTTCTTTTTTCCTTCGTCAATATTATTCGTAACCTAAACCATACAAGTCGGGCGAAAATATCGTGGTAGCTAAAAGTCGTTCTAAAGTTTGTAGCGTGGCCCAGGCCCTGACCCCAGATTAATTTTTACATGTTTATTTTACAATATGTATGTTTCAGTTTTATTTGTCATTTATAATGTAGGTCTCATTGTCATTCTAACAATGGTGTGTGAGAGTTTTGTTAAGAACAATTTGTAATTTATTTGTTGAATGCCAGCACGTCAGTGGAAATTAATTTGTATTTTAAATAATTTAAGAAGCAGTGAACTAATTCTTCTTAAAATAAGTAACGTTTAATTTGGTACTTAGAAATTGCTAATTTAACAGTAAGAATGACAGTTTGCTTAATTATGTTCATATTTATTTAAAATTTAAATGATTCTGTTTATATCTAGTAAATTTTCAATATGCACTTTTGCTTAAATTGTTTGCATTTGAATTTAACGAAATTAACTGTGTTCATTGTTTAAGCTTGGAGTGTGAAAAGGACAGAGATGGCAATCTAAATTTAGTGTTTCCAGGAAAAGTTACTATATTTCAGTGCAAAACTGACCTATAAACATGAATGTTAAGAATTTACCGCCATATTTAGTTGCAACCAATAAAATCACTGACTGTTGCTGATTGGTAGCATCAAATTTAAATTTAATGTTTCTTTCACCTAGCAACAAGGTTAATACTAAATATATTTATATATAATTGATTTTGAAACTAAAATGTTAATGTTTGTAATTATGTGGAGATATCACAAGTTCAAAATGTTCTTTAACTATGTAAAATCTTAAAATTTTAAATAGTTTTCTGTAATGGCCGCGGGGCGGCACCACGGACGAGCAACTCTGGTAGCTTGCACGCGAAGGCAGAGAGTCGTTGGCAAGATGTAGGTAGAAACGGTTGTGTGTAGTTGGCCGCCGAGGTCTTATTCAAGATGGCGTGAGCAGAGCCGGTTGTGCGGGAGTGGAGTGATGATGGGGGCAGAACCGATAGGGTTCTGCTGGTAAAATGCCATGAACGGGTGGTTCTGAGAAACTAGTACTGATTTTTTTTCGTAAATAATTTGTAAAGTTGGGGTTTTCAATTATCAGGAACTGATAAATCCTCAGTGATCACCAGCACAGTTTGTTATGTAACTTTTTTTTCAGTTTGCTCAAAGAGTGCGTCCCTGTAGTCGGGGTTTAAGCAATATATAAATTTGGAATGTAATTTCATTTAACAAACTCCAAAATTTTGTGAAAGTTCTGCCGATTCATTCCTTGTCTCGTGCTACGTTGTGAGAGCCCATGCCTTGTGTGTTGATGTCGCTGGGCTAGTCGTGGATGTGTAGCAGAAGTAGCTGACGCGCTATATTTTTGTCAGCCCAACATGTGACTCATCACATTTTTGTACGCCCATCGTGGGGCTGCAGCAGATGCAACTCGTCACATTTCTGGTCGCCCATCGTGGGACAAGAAGTAGGTGATTTGCAGCGTCACAAGTTGATTAAATTTAAGACAAACTGCAGTAACTGGCGGAACCGTATGTTGTGAAGTGTAATTCATGGAAAAAAATGTAACTATTGACGAATCTGAGTTTCTCTATTCAAGTCAAAACCTGACTGATGGAGGTATGAAAATTAATCAACATTTAACTTAACAGAAACTGAGCTATCTGGCACACTTAACATGACATAACTTCAACGATCCGAACAGTACGACACGTCACAAGCCTAGTATTTTAAGATAAAGTGACTAATCTTTATTTAATTTCTGTGCATAATTATTTTATTCTAAAATGTAATAAAACCTTACGATTATCTAATCAAGTACACTGTCGCCCCCCTTCAAAATTCCCCCATGGATGCTTGCACGCACGCGCATGCACGCACACACACACACTCAGAACACACAGATGCATGAACTTGCTGACATGCACGCTTGCATGCACACACACCCACATATATATACTCAAGTTTATATATTCTTTATATTGTAGTTTATTCACAAATTTCTCTATCTTGTGATGTTTTGCATGCCATTATCTTTACAGAGTAAAATCTAAAATATTATGAACAGCCTACAACAATATTAAAATAATAATATGTTATGCTAAAAACATAAATTCGACAAAACCTTATCTATTGAAATGTAATAGAGTAGCTTTACGTGCTCTGCAAATATATTCACACAACGTAAAAACGCAAGTTGCAAACAGGGTGTGTTAGGTAGCCTTACACCAATGCAACATCATGCAATGTAAATGTTGACAACCAACTTTATTTACATGCTAGATGTAGCACATGGTTTCTTAGTATTGAAAACAAACAAATATTGTTGCTTGTGACAAGTCTACGATAGCCTACAGTTTCCCAAGGCAAGTGGGACTTTCGGATCACAAGGCATGCAACTACCGAAAAAGCAAAGGAAGGAATGAAGTTTAGTAACAAAATTAACGGAAAATATGTTCCGTGGTACAACATCGTAAATACAAAAACACAACTAAAATAATGTTTTGGTAGAACATGGACAAATGGACAGTACTGACATTGAACAAGTGAAGACTAGAATTAAAAATCTTTGCAAAGTTTTTCATTCTGATTTATAGCACAGATTCAGAGTAAAAATTCTTGGGATCCATTCGCTGTTGTAAAATCAGGGCTGAACTGTACGATTTGAAAACATATCCCAACAAACAAAATACAAAGGAATAAAGTTAGGTACATATAAAAGGATATAACTATCAGACAGGTTATAAAACATCTGCTTGTCTGTAAGCATAAAAGAAATAAATATTTCCTTTTGGGCCTGTTTATAAAAAAACTTTTTTTTTTCTTTCTTTAAATTTTCTCCACAGTTTTGTTTTCCTCATCAACTTTCACTAACAATTTGTTTCCTTCTGGTTCCAGCTCTTTGACTTCATTCAACTGCCTATTTTCTATCATCTTGGTTGTTCATACACTTCTCTCTCTTTTTTTTCCAAGTTTTCATTAAAATGTTTTTCAGCACCTTTTACAAAATTGAACATCCCTTTATCAAACATGAGGTTTCCAATCCCCTCTGTTATTTTACATCACTGTACCTATATTTGCTATCATAGTTATTTCTAGAATATTTGCAATTGGTAATGATTTATTGATGGGAAAACACCCTTACACAATGGGAGTCTGCGGAACAGCAGAAGACACAACATGATTAATTCCCAAAGGTGTTTATACACTTCATTTCTTTCCAGTACTGGCTATCATATCTTACCTCTTTGTTCGCGTGACTGTATTCTGAAAATATTTCTGGACTATCATTTTTTTTACATTAAAGAGAACAATATTTCAGTCAGGCATTTTCTGTTTTCTCGTCACTTTATTGGTGTTATTGGTGTTTACATGGTAAGACATTCACTCACAAAATCCACGTTATCACATTTCTCAAGTGAGATTGATATTGCTGCAACACATCAAACATCTACTTCAGTAGAGGTGAATTTCATATCAATTTAAGTAGCTCATTAAAATGTGTTGATTGACCATCCCAATTTCATTAAAAAAACACACACACAAAACCACATACAGAATTCTGGACATTGAAATCCAAGCAGAGGTAGACGATTGAGGGACTCAAACCCAAGACAAAAATATCAACTCAAGTATGGCCAGGTTCTTTCCCCCTCCCCCCCAGAATATGTGCATCTAATTTGCATTCTACATTCTACAAACTATGTATTGAATGTGGTAAATTATCTCACGTTTACTGGTAGAGTGACATTTGTAGGGAAAAATACGTGGCAAAGTATAGTCTCTAACAGTATTTATGCATGCATATTTGCTTGCATACAAAAACTAACTCTATAACTTGGGAGGCTGTTACAAGCAAGTTTGAATTACAAAATTATTAATGTCAATTCAGTTTCTACTGCCTACAACTGTATAATGCTGCAATCATTACTGCACGACAAACGAGGCGCAAATACCGTATTTGCCCATGTACCACCCACAAATTTCTTCTCAAAAACAAACTTGAAAATTCAGGGTGTGGTCATACACTGAAATCAAGTTTTCGGATAAATAAGGCTCAGAAAACTTTTGTTTATCATGCATAACAGACTGCTGGAACGATTTATCGTAACAGAAATGTACGTATCAAACCCTTTAACATCAGATTGTTGTACGCTACTACCTCATTACTCTCAGCCAAGGCAACAGTGTGCATACAGCTTGTGACAGGTGGCTGCCGGCCCGCTGGGACATGCCGAGCTTGCAGCTCACCCGAGGTCCGACCGTGCAGTGGTACATCAAGACAGCATGCAACTAGATCTTTTGACTCGCTCACCCAGTCTCACGAGCGAGCATCTTGGCACTCGCAGCGCTGCATATGGCGGCAGAGAGAACCAAAGCAGAAATACTGTAGTGTTTCATTGCTCTGCATGAGTGAGCCACAGTACAGCACGCTCTTAAGGATGAGAGTTAGATGCTGAATTATATTTATCGACATTCTACAATAACTTCTGTTATAAAATATTTTGCAATGTTGAGGCATAGAATATATTTGTGTTGAATTTTGAGATTATAATAGGGTTACAGTATTACGTTAATGGTGATCATAATAGTGTTACATTCTCCTTATTTTTGACTTTTAATCACTCTTGAATGTCAACATATCCCTTGCAACGATTCTGCACGATGTATTAATGAAAGATTTCATTAATATTTATGTCGAGCAGTTTATCAAGAATGCATCCTATGTCTTCTGGAAGAGAACATTTTGATGATACAACTTGAATAAATGTTCTGGCTCGAAAACTGGAAAATACAAGTAATTATCTAACACTCATCTCTAATTACAGACAGAGAGTAGTATACGCAGCAGCTGCGCAGTACTCATGTGCCATGCAGGGAGCCAGCCTCGACTAACATTGCTATTGTGTATCTTCTAGCAATATTTATATTTTTGGGATACCAATTCATTCTAAAGACGTCATACAAATATTAATTTAGCTAGTATTTTATTTAATTAGTTACAGTTTTTAACAAAATGCAATTAAAATTCAACCGTATAGTGAAACTCTTTTTTTCTTGAGAGTAAGTTGCAAATGAGGTAGCTAGTGTTGGAATAATCGATAAGGTTTGAATGTAGTAACTGAATAAATATAAAATGAGTAGTGATAAGCTAGTTGTTTTTGAATTCCCTGATAATTTAGATTTTCATGGCATCAGTAGAAACAAGAGAGATATTGTACGATGACTTTTTAGGTTAAAAGTCGGGCAAGGCTCGAGACAGTTCGAAAAAGTATCGCAGCAAGATACGTTCCACTCTGGAACATAAGCTGTGTGCTAGGAGTGAAATGCAGTTGCAGACACTCCACTATGCGTCACTCACTTCCAAGACACGATTAATTTTTTGAAAATGTTTTAAGGCGGACTTACAACAATCCGTCTCGCCCGTCAGTCGTCCGTCCATCAGTCACGTGACCTTCAGCCAATCAGAAGGTTTGAATATTTCCATCCGTCCGTCCGTCGAAAGCTTGGCAAGCTTTAACTTTTGACGGGCGACGGATGAAAACACAGCCTTCTAAAGATGGCGGCGATCGTTCCAACCGTTTTATGTTAATAAGAAGGCTGTAAGGTTATTTTATTTTATATATTTTCTTGCTTAGTACTGCAATTTCATTACTTTAAAATAAGATTGAGATAATTTAGGAATACGGGGAACATTAAAATACTGAGATACGTTTTTTATTTACATAATAATTGCAAAATTAAAACGTAAATAATTTTATTAGTAAATATTATGCTCGCAAAACTTGGGTTTGATGAAAAACAAAACTTGCACTTATTAGCAGCCATAGGTTAATGAATAAATCCGTAAACATAAATAAACTGTTCAGGGGAATTTGTTTACGCCCCACAGAAGTTTTCTGTTTGTACATTGGTAACATTGCATGTGGAAGGAATAACGACAGACGGATGACGGATTGTTGTAAATCGCTAGCTATGTAGACGGACCGTCGATGCGCGGACGGGCGGATGACTGACGGATTATTGTAAGTCTGCCTTTAAGAAGGTGTAAATTCGTGAAGAAGAATTTTGATAACTTCATTCCTGTCTTGATGCTTCAGGTGTGATGTTAATACGGAAACAGAAGTTTTCTTTTTGCCACGTGTGTTAAAATAAATTTTATTTTTCAAATCTTCGAAGTTCAAAATTATGTCGGCTGTTACACATGGGTGGCTATTATATTTGTGTACTATAAACATCTCTTTCTATTACTTTAACAAAATTATATTTACTCATTTTCTTGTCTGTCTGGCTGTTGGGTAAGAACTAGATATTTGGAACCAATGAACAATGTATTATTGTCAGATTTTATTACCTGCTTATTACCTGCCTGTCTTTCAGGTAGCCTTCTGTTGTTCCCTGATTTCACTGGCCAGTAATATCAACCATAGTTCTGATATTGCAGACAAGCACTGATAGTCACTACAGGTTGGCTGGCTGAAGATACCATGTGTAAGGCTATATCCATTTGCTGACATTACTGATTTTACTGGTGCGTCAGAGCATCAGTGTTGCCTGGAAAACAATCTTTCTGGCAGACATTCAAACATTGTAGTGATTTAATGGTAGGAAAAGAAATCTTTAAGATATAAGGCTTGAAGCAATTATCTATTAATTTATGTACAGTACATGCTATGCATATGCACATACCTTTATTTAATATCATATGTTGTTATGAACTTAAAAATAATCACTTACTATAAGGTGTACAGCGTTAAAAAAAATTAAAACAGGTGATATTAGGCTTTGATTTGAAACAAAAAAAAATATCAGTCTTAAGTTGTAATAGATGCATCAATATAGTAAAAATTTTCTGACTATTTTAAAACTAAATAATATTTACACAACAAACAAAATAAAGTGATTGTTTATCTGCAGAATGATACCAGAGATGTAGTTGCTAGTCAACGCAGACTGCAGTAACGTTTACTGATTTAACATTCCAATTTTATTGACTTACTGGCAGGGAAATATTTAGCTGTTTACTGAAGACTGCTCCCGTATTGTTGATGGACACTGGTGAACTGTCAGTGACATCAGTGCTGTCAGTATAAAACAGAAGGCGCATCAGTACAAACGTTGCTAACAATATCAAACTAATGGTAATGTCCCAATGAGACCGGAAACTTTCAACACAGCTCATAAATGAAAGACAATGCAAGACAAACAAGAAGTTACCAGCATTTACAGAAAAGCCTAATTTCTTCAAAGCAGGTGCAAATTAACTCTGAAAGTTAAAATAATTTACGTACACTTTGGAATATTAAATAACAATACAATACAATGCACGTCATTTAAACTAAAATGTGAACCCGGCCTTACCATTCGACTACCGTCCCCCTCTGTGAAAAGCTTCGTAACTAGATTATGCGTTTTTAGATGTGTACATATGTACGTAGCTACCCTAGCTACACAACACAAAATAAATTATGGTTCTACACTGTTGTAGATGGACTGTACAAAAAAAGCAACAAAAAAAAACAGACAGTGTCTGCAAGATTTAATCACTACTGTATCACTGATGTCTGTGTACACGACGTGAATAGTTTGTGTACCGCTTGTGCTGGCTGTTGCGTCATTCACTCCAGTGCTCTTTGTAGAGGCAGGTATTTTTTTTGAACATGTCCGTCAGAAGTTTCAGTTTTGGCTTCTCACATAACTGCTTTTTTATAACATACACAGACATGATTTGCTGTTCTGCTGCATGCCTGCTGTAAAGTCTTCTACATATTGTACACACATTTCCCGTGGGATTATCATAGATTGTATTTCATTGTCATTGCTGCTGTCATTGTCAATCTTTTCTGCCCCTGTTATCGATTCAGTCGGTGATAATATGGACGACAGTGACATCAACGTCAACATGAAGCCAATCCATAACATGTTCTTCGCGTAGGCATAAGGAATCTGTACAACCAACCATGGGAGTAGCTATACGGGAATTTTTCTTGTTCAATTAATAATGCACCAGAAATGGAACACCTTTGCTACGGCGTTGCAGAAACCACTCAATTAAAACATCCAGTTCTGCACTTCTTCATTCAATTGAATTGTTTTGTGAATTTCCATACCTTTACTTACAAAGTGTTTTTTATTACAGTCTTGCACAGTGGTTTTGCCACTTTAGTGACACAAACACAGCAGTGAACTAACTGATGCACCAGCATCCAGTTTTTTTTTTAAATGTCCACTTTGTTGTCATGAACAACACAACCTTTTCACGTTTCTCACCAGAACCAAAGACAAATTTGTCCTTTTTGTATACATTGCGAGACACAACAGAAAGCATAAGTCAAATTTTAAAAATTATTCCACGAGAACTTAGCGGCCTTACTGAAACTGTTAAGTCACGTGCGAGGTAGGTGGAAAGAAGTAGGGACTTCCCCGAATTGGGAAGGGAATGAGGGGAATAGTCACTGCCCCTCTCATCAGCCAGTTTCTGCTCGCTGGCAGTGCAGTACACACAGTTCCTGCGTGATTCCCGCGTAAATCACACTGCATGTTCCTACATATTTCATTGCATGTTTTCACGCATACCACACAGAAAAAAAAACAGTTCGGCTGACTGAAGATTTGGTTAAAACAGAGTCGGATAAGCGGGGAAGGAGTGTATTAACTTAAGACATATCATTACAAAATATACAAAACATAAGTCAGCTAACTAAGTAATTGTATACTAGTACTCAGTTTGATTAATCTGGAGAATAAATTTTTGTAAATACAGTATTACCAAAGGATGATTGGAATACACAAAAGTTCAGTCACTAACTGAGTAGAATATGTGCCCAGATTAATGAACTTCAGATAAATATTTTCACAAACATCATTATAATGTTAAAATATAAAATTTCCACAGTTATAAAAATATTAACACATTCTTAATGAAATATACAAAAGTCAAGTCAGTAGGCTAAGTAGTCTGTGTGTACTAAGTTTAATAAAATTAGAAAATAATTCTTCCTCAGGTACGTCAAATTATCCCAAATATAAAAATTTGACTATAATTTTGGAAATATAAAGTAAACTAAAAACACAATCAAAAGTCAAGTCAAATTTCTATGCAATAATGTGGACGAAGATTATTAAAAGTTGTAAAAAATTTTCTCAGTTATGTCAAAATAATAATGGCCACATTTATGGAAATAATAGTACACGATGAACAAACTACACAAAAGAAGAAAGTCTGCTTCATACGCAGTATGTGTGTACCAACTTTGAAAAAATTCTAAAAAATACTTCCTGAGATACATATAACTATGCTGTAAATATAAACATAGCCAACATTTTAAAAATATGAACACAAGCTGAACAAAATGCACAAAAGTAAAGGCACCTTCGTTTGTAGTATATATGTACCAGGTTTGGTGAAATTCTAAAAAAAAATTTTCCTTAGCCATGTAATACTATGCTAAGATATCAAAATGGCTGCCATTTTAAAAATATGACAACAGGATCAACAAAATACAGAAAATTCAAGTCAGCTTTATATGTAGTATGTGTGTATCAAATGTCATGAAATATGGTTCCTTTGATGTATACCTTGAACGAAAAATATTAAAAAGGCAAACTATTTTGAAAATATGAACAGGGCGTAAACAATATATACAAACATCAAGCAAGGTTACTAAGGACTATATGTGTACAAAGTTTTGATGAAATTGGGTCTAATGTTAAAAGTTTTTAGCAACGGATGGATGCACACACGCACGTGCACACAGCCATGCATGCACAGCCATAACGCACAGCCACACACACATGCATACACACACACGCATGCAGACACACACACACACATGCAGACACACACACACACATGCAGACACACACACACATGAATGCAGACACACACACATGCATGCAGACACACACATGCATGCAGACACACACACATGCATGCAGACACACACACATGCATGCAGACACACACACATGCATGCAGACACACACACATGCAT
>PNEQ01113502.1:0-15629 GCA_003012365.1 Medauroidea extradentata
CTCTTCACCCTTGTTCGCTCTAGAGGCGTTGTTGCCGCGCATCAGCAACCATCATCTCATATTCTTCGCTCCTACTGCGACTCCCAAGTGCCCTCTTCACCCTTGTTCGCTCTAGAGGCGTTGTTGCCGCGCATCAGCAACCATCATCTCATATTCTTCGCTCCTACTGCGACTCCCAAGTGCCCTCTTCACCCTTGTTTGCTCTAGAGGCGTTGTTGCCGCGCGGATGTTTCTCAGCCGGGGTTAGAACTGCGCCGCGGATCGACTACTGTCATAATCATAAAACACACGAGGGTTTGCGCGCCCATGTTGGCAGAACTACCTCAACGGGCGAGGTGTTTTCGCCTATTAGGTCGGTCATAAAGGCCGAGATCAGAGCGTGTTTGTTCACGACTGTTGCGGTTAGCGGGCAGATATCCCCCCCTCCCCTGCAGCTCTTGGGGACGCCAGGCAGTTTACCAGCGAAGCGCAGAATGTGTTTGCAAGACGAGCGCTCATTCTGGCGATAATGACATCTATCTCCACAGCCAAATATGTAGACTGCGGGTCTACCTGCACCTGCTTCTCCACATTTCACGCAGATAGGATGATAGATTTTACCACCTTGCCTGTCCCAGATTTTACATATAGACGTACAGTCTTTACAATTGCATTCAAATAGGTACACAGAAAGTAGCTAGTAAGGTGACTTGACTGTTACCTATTTAGTTCATGCCGTGTATTTAGTTTGCAAATTGTGGCAATTTATATATTTCTAGCATAATATGAGGTATTTAAGGAAATATTTTCCGTATTTATTCACACTTGGTACATATAAATTACATACTAAGCTGACTTGACTGGTGTGTATTTTGTGTTTCTATGTTCATATTTTCGAAACGGTATCCTTGTCTATAATTTAAGCAAAATATGACATATATTAAAAATATTTTCCCGAATTTGTTCAAGCGTGGCACACATTTATTAATAAGGGCGCGGTTTACAGCAGTTTTCATCACCATGTATTTTTTATTTGTACCAGCAATTTTTTTCCTTATTTTAGACACGAAATGTGACTACATTTGGCCCTCATGAAATTTTTATCTCTCAAAATTTTTCCTGCAATGGCCTGTTGAAATCAAAATTGGAATGTTTCCGTTATGAGGCCTGCACTAAAACCAACTGACATACCAAACTGAAAAAATTCGCAGTGAAAACAATAACAAGTTTTTGTATTTAAATAAAAATATTGAAATTTAAATTAAAAATTCTAAAAGTTTAATAATTATTTTCAAATATAAAAACATTTTACTATGTGGTTTAACATAGCTGAATTTGTAGTCTACAACATTGTTATTCAATGTTACATGTTTTAGTTTGGTAAGTGAGTTGGTTTTAGCGTCGGCCTTAAAACAGAAACATGCAACTTTTGGCTTTAACGAGCCATTACGCAAAAATTATGCGAGGTAAAACAAATTTTATAAGAGAAATATTTAGTCACATTTTGTGTCTAAAAAAAAAAAAAAAACCGTAAAAATATAAAAATAAAAACATGGTGATGAAAATTGAGGTAGCCGCGCCATTAAGATATATATATATATATAAACTATTTCAAAATTAAATATAAGAAAATGTGCATGTCTTTCCTTTGCCATGCAAAATTAAAACGAAAATAAAATAATAAATAAAAACATATATTTATCAGTAAGCTACCTCTACTTTTATTAATTTTGTTTATTTCGCGTTTATATCTTCGAAATGAAGGACTGTAGTATTTTAACTTTTTCGGAACTTTCCAAAATATCGGGACAGTCATATTTCAGAATTTAATTAAAATTTTTACACACATAGAATGGAGGTTGTTGGGCGGATTTTGATCTATGAAATATTTAAGAAACCATTTTCAGAATTAATTCATACTCAATATACTTAGCCCTGTAGTAGTACTTAGCAATGTGATATCATTTTTAAGTTTTTGTCCATGCCATGTTCGAAATTTGTAAATGTCGATCATGTGAACATATTATGACCACACGAGATATCTAAGGAATACTTATACGGTACTTAGTTAACTTGACGTTTATGTATTTTGATTATGGCGTATTTATATTGGTGACAATTTAACGATATTTTGATATCACGAGATATTGGAATAACAATTTTCCAGAATTCCATCAAACGTGCCACGCACGTAGTAATCTACCTAAACCAGTGGCATCCATTTCATATATTTTGTTTATAATGTATTTAGTTTTTAAGAACAGTTGCCCTTCGCATTCTTATGGATCACATAAAATATCTCAACGGTTCTGTAGATATAATAGTCGCCCAAACATATTCTCTCACACCATATAAACCAAGAAAATGTGAATACAAATACAACTGCAACACATTGATGAACTATTTATTAACGAATTTGTGGCACTACGATAGACAAACTTTGAAGTACAAATGTTGAAATGGACAGTATTTTAGAGCTAAAAATGTCTTGCATTGTGCAACAGATCACAAAATATTAAAAGTTATTGCCTAAAAGTTGCTGGCAAATGTATCCAAACTTATATGATACAGTGTATATCAATCGCATGGATATGAGTGGATATGAGTAACGTCTGGAATGAAGAAGGGAGGAGAAACGGGAGTAGCCGAGAAAAACACGCCGACAAACGGCATCGTCCAGGCACGATTCCCACATGCGAAAATCCGAGTGCCCCTAGTAAATGGTGGCATATATAGCAAACAAACATTTAGTACAGAAGAACAAAGTATATGTACAAGAATAATGGTTCACTTCTACAGCGCTAAAGTTTAAATTTTTTTAAACACATAATGCTGTAATCACAATAGAGTGACAGACGCAAATAAAATAACTTTTTTTAGGTTATCAGTGTCGAGGCTTTTGTACTGATGTCACAGAAGCCTCGACACATATTAACTGTCAAGTTACTTTATTCGCGTGATTTTAGCATCATATTGCGAGGATGTGAAGACGTCCAGTCAGTATGTGTATGCAGACGCCAGGACATCTACACGTGTACTCTGCTGAAGTGTTATCTATTGAAATCACTATGCTTCCACTCTCCACCGAGACTACGAGTCCACAAGGGCCTAGGTCGCAGCCACTATACTATCGTGGCAACGTTGCACTGCACCTGCCCTAGTTGACTGGCACAAGAAGTAGCCTGTTGGCTCCTGCGCCTGAGCTTCGCACGCTCGACAACAGGCGTATTTTGACGGTTGAATTGGTAGCGATCTCGGTAACAGTAGTGTTCACAAACGCATTGCTAATAGTTTACAGTTTTTGGCTACCCGAGTAGCGCGGTAGGTTACATGATTCTGTAATGTCCGAATGTGTATAATGCACAGGCAGACCTGGATTTGTAATTTAGAGAGTAAACGTAAAGTAGTTTACGTCGTAGCTCGCTATTTTAAGATTAGTAAACGAACAAATAAATGTTAATATAAGATGATCAGTTTTCGAATAATATTGTAACGGCCGAAGCTGTACCGCACCGCTCGGCTGACAGGGTAGATGGCCACCTTAACACCATCATCACTTTGTTCTGCTCGTTACTCGGCACACACTATCGCCTCATCTTCAAGATACATCACTAGAGCCAGTGATTTCTGGTGAAAAGAATTATGCAACAATTAGTTTCAATGCCTTATGTGCACATATGTTTCTTTGCTCCATGGTCGGCGATTGGAAGTTTTTAACTTCCGGCGTCTCGACGTCCTACCTGCAAATCACGGACGTGTGTTTTCGCGGTAACATTGTTCTGGTTGGTGCAGTCAAATAAGCCACGCCTCTGCCCTACTATATTCTGCCAATAACCACGGACCAGAGTTGCTGGTGTGCACGTAAGGTATTGAAACAAGTTGTTAAATCACTGGCTCTATACATCACGTATCTCTGTGTTGCTCCTGTGTTTCAGGACGACTTCGTCTACGGGACTTAAGTCCTATATGACTTTTAATCTTTCATGTCATGTAGTGTGTATTATTTGTTAAGTGCAGAAGTGATTGTAGTGGCACGCATTTTATTTACTTGTACGTTTCTACATTATTTCAAGATGTAAGTCTACTGGTCTACCCTTCGAGGTAAGTCTCCATACCGTGTCTGCGTGTTACGCCCTTTGTTTGTTAGTCTCGTGCATTTATTAATTATCCACTTTCTTTTATTACTGTCTCATTGCAGGGTTTAAGTTTTAGGTTTTACACCATCTAAGTTTCACGCCTTAGTTTGACCATTTGATTCCTACTCCTGGTTCTCGTTCTGATTTCTCTACAACCAGTAGTTCCCCAGTCTTCTTGCTGTTTCCTGGTAAACCTGCTTGTTTCCAGCGCTGCCATCTGTGCGGTATGTACAAGTCTCCTTCTTCTCATCGCCACGTTCCGCTATGGTCGACACAATTATATACATTTTAACAGAGCTATTTTGTTAACACTCATCACTTCGTCATCCATTGTTACAACTAAGATGACAATGAACTATTTAATTGCGACGCACTCAATTATTTTCATTGATTTATTATTAAGTTATCCCCCCAACGTCATGTTGTCTAAACTGACTTAACTTAAAGACTGCCGGGGGAGCACTCCAGGGATCATTTTATTTGAGTTAAAAGGTTTACGTTGCCCCGTTGATTATTTTAAGTGATAATTATGTTGCATGCACTTGAACTTATTTTCTATTTCTCAGTTTCTTTTGTCTTAAGAATACCCAATATTTTAATTAATAATCAATTTACTATTCACTCTGCCTTATATTTATTGCTCTTACTTCACAGTTATTCCTATGGGTGATAATATATTACGTAATTTTTTGGTTATGTTTGCTCTACATGAGCTGTGTAAGGCATCAGAGCTTATTTATTTTGTGTACCCATTCTGTTTCCAGCACGCAATACAATGTATACAATTCACGGTAGCATATATTATAATATTATGCCGTAATGTATACGTACTATACAGACGGCGGTACAACACTGGCAAGTATGTGAGAGAAAGATCTTGGTCGGCGCTCAACATCGAGGTCTTTAGCGCTGGTGAGAGGTGACATGATGTATGGATCAGCGCCGGAATGAATGGGCGGGGGAAACGAGAGGTCCTCAAGAAAACCCGCTGACATAGTCCGGCACGATTCCCACATGCCCGACCGACCCCGCAGGGAATCGAACCTGGATCTTCTAGGCGAGAGGCGAATGGTCTGACAATTCGGCCACCGTGGCTTCAAACGCACATGAGACAGCCCCTATACAAGAAATGAGAGCACATCTCCTCTATGCTGAGGCCTTGAACTGGAGTACAATATTTCGTTATAAATTAATGCAATATGTACATATCATAGCTGCATTTATGGAAAATTTAAACGAAATTCATTACAGACCTCTATACAACATTTGAAAACATTGCTGATGGACTCCAAATACCGCATGTGATCTGAGATACCTTGCTTGTATATTTCACCAATGCTGTCTCGCAGTTAAACCAACTGTACTTGCGATCAGTTTATTCTCGTAGGAAGATATTAGTGGCAAGTGAACCAATACGGAAGGACTAGACTACAGAGAGGTGTAGCTCCGAGGTAGGCTTCTCGCACACAAGGAATCACTTAACGAGCCAGGGGCACGTAAAGGCTGGTCGAGGCTGTGAGACACCAGGCAGGCGAAGAGAAGGGGAGTGGAGGATCACTTCACAGGCCGCCGAGGCTACAAGTTCAATTAACTAAGGACAGGTTGGTCGAGGGCGAGCACACGCCTCGCCGCTTCCTTTGAGGAAGGCGACCACGCGAGCTGACGACACCTCCATCTATCCTATAAAGGCAGAGAAAGCCTGCTTCTGGTAGCTCAGGCCGGTAGCCGGAACACAGACGGCCCCTGAGGCAGTTTGCCGACACAGGAGTCTTCTCACACGACTAGCGACCACCTCTAGAAGCACAGTGTGTCGTGTTTCTCGCTGCCTCTCAGCCAAGAAAAACACTTCCCTTCATCACTTCAATGAAGAACAAAACCCAACATTCGCCAGCTGCTAGTGTTATACGACGAAAATAAAAATTAAAGTGTATCTCCTGAGCTTTCAAGGTTAAGGGGGTTTTGCGCAACGGAAACAGAACATTTGTTAAACTGCACATGATGTCTCATAGTGGCCTGGCCACTGTAGTCATCTGCATGATATTATGTGGCCTGACCACATAACTGGTAGTTGCAACTGCATTTATGAGGATTTTGTGAGGATTTCACAACTACACGCACACTTTCAGAACGCCAGTTCGCGAGAACGTGTTTTATGTCATATAATTATTAATGAGAGAAAGAACGAAAATAAAACCTTTACTTAATGACTTGCAGTACTTATATAACCGATGTGGCCAATTATGTTGTCAGGACACATAACTTTATGCGGGTAACTACAGTGGCCACTCTATAATGTACCATGTGCAGTTCAACAATTTGTCTGTCTTCCATGTGCTAATCCCCGTAAGCGCACTGCCTACCACAGTGTTCTGGCGGAAATAAGGTCAGAGAATCACATTTTGAATTATATTAGATGTGGTTGAGTAGCTGTCAAAATACAACTATGCCACCAGTGCCTTTTTTGTTTAACACGGGGTGGCCCACATTCCTACAAATATTTTACACCGTTTTTTAATACTCTGAAAACTGGAAGCAAAAAAGTGTTTTCCCCAAGCTCGAAAAAAACTCATAAACACCAACTATTCTAATTATTTTTCGACATTTTAATTCACACAGAAATATTTTACCCATCTCAATGAAGACATTTCATTTGTTCGTAAGCGATATTGTGGAAGGTGACTGGGACACACATAAAATAATTCAACATGTAATTCTCTCTATTCTAGTCCTCGCCAGGACGCAGAAGGTAAGCTGCACCGTTAAGGAGAACCGATGACATATATTCTACTAAACAGGTTCATATTTGAGGTATGTATGAAGTTAACTTTACCTTACGTGAATTTTAAAAGTAATATCATCTTAGTTAGGGAAAATATTTTTTTGTCGACATGTGAAGTTTAGATCGCTTTAATGAGTATTTCCGGTGACATTGAGGAAGTTGATTAGACCTACCACTTGCAACCTTGACTTCGCGGGAGGTTATTGGCGAAGGTCTAGCACTACTTTTCCGAACGCCCGTCCCTGAAAAAGTCAGATTCTTAATTAATGTAACGAGCCGGGCAACCGGTGCTTTGAAGGTCGCGATATACGAAACAACTCCAAGTCCTCCCGGCCCTGTCAGTGCGTGTCACTTGCTTACTTCCCAAGCGGACACTTTGTGAAAGATATACACTGTATCATATACGTTTGGATACATTTGCCAGCTACTTTTGGGCAATAACTTTTAATATTTTGTTATCTGTTGCACAATGCAAGACGTTTTAGCTCTAAAATGATGTCCATTTCAACATTTGTACTGCAAAGTTTGTCTATCGTAGTGCCACAAATCACAAAATATTATACATTATTGTCCACAAGTTACTGTCAAGTTTATCAAAACTTATATGAAACGTAGTATGTATATCTCAGCGGCAAGTCTCGTGGACTGACGGCGCTTCTGATAACAAACATGGCAACTTGCACCAGCGGTTTGTAGCCGCGTTACTAAACAAACACACAATTTCGTTCCACTTACTAAGCGCGATGGAATATTTACTTCCAGAACATTATATAGTTAAGCCCTTTGTAATCTCCGGCTGGTCGCAGGGGGTGGAGTGTTCCAGTCATATGGGCTCGCGAACATATAAGAGCGATTTTCCGTGAGCTCAAGAGTTCTGATTGGTTGTGAAGGTTGAAGTGCCGAGTGCCGAGTGCAGCAGGGAACACTAGCGGTGACGAGTGAGGACAGTGACGTCAGAGGGTGACCAGCGACTGCGACCTAGGTAGAGAAGTTCCGGTGGAAGGCCGGGAAGCCAATTAGGGGAGTGCTAGTGGGCGGTGAAGGTCACTTATTAGAAGTAAGAAGGCACTTCCGGGACAAGAAAACACAGATAAACATGTACACAGTAGAACAGTTGTATGAACGGATTTACTCCCGTAGTGACATTTTACTGTGTGAATTCATACCTGTACACAGAAGCAGAGTTAATTGTGAATGACCTTAAGTGGTAATTGAAGTAAATTACCAGTATATTTTCATCCAATTAAAAGTAATACCTCCATTTTTGAAGAAACCGTTAGAATCATACAATTTTTACACGTGTACCGAGTATTTGTAATTTGCTTCCTTTACACGTTAGGGGATTTTACCTAAGTTTTTGTCAAATAAAATGAGAATTCACACTGAAATTCCATGTAATGGCCTACTTCAAGAAACGTACAAATATTACAATATTTTTTTGTACTTTATAATTAGAGACACTGGTATATCGCGCGAAAAGTTGATTGTTTGCTAGGCTCCAACATGCTATGTATAAAACTGAAGGCTTTGCACCTATATTGGCTATAGTTTATATGAAGCGCTGTGTCCTCCTTCAACAGAACCAATTATAACTGTACCGTTTTAACACAGAACGTGTGTGATTTGCCAGAAAACTGTTCACACACGTCACGATTGAGATACTACAGTTTATTGGAGACTATGCTACGTATTTTCGCGATTTTCCAGCGTCTCTATTTATAATAAAAGGTGAAATTAAAGAGTTTTGCAAATTTCAGCACTTTTTTTTTTAATTTACAGGCATTTGTTAGTATGTTGACTAACCTTTCCTAAAACAGAACATAGTATTCTATCTAAAAGTGATTTCATTTCAGTAAATACCCTTTCACACGATAAAATTTTGCTTCAATTTAGTGTCAAATTTATTGAACTCAATTTCTTGAGCGTCGTGTGAAGCAATGCTAACGTCATAACCCCGTCGAAGATTTGATGTTTGAAATTTTCTTGAATCAAAATATTTAAAATCAGAAAAGAGGTTATTCTGGCATTATACATTAAAATAACATAATATTTGAGTTTTGTACGCGAATTTAACTATTTAAAAATAAATACATGCATAATTTCATTTTATATAATAAGTTACATACTAAAATAATTAAAAATATTATATTGGTTTAACCAAATATTTTTGTGCAGTACACGATTAGTAGATAGGCTATTTGGAAAATAGCTACATTATTTATTTTGGGCATCACTTGTTTACAAATGGTGTGATAACTTTTCAAGTGATCCCTTCAATGTTTACTGAATCAAATTGCTTGAATCGATATGCTGCTCAATAACTTGGAATCAATTAATATTTGGCCGTGTGAAAGGGCCTTAAGTCAGTTGGTTTTCGTTATTTGCACATTATCCTCCGTAGCGTATTTCGCTAGGCGACAGTTTACGGTGCGTGAGGTCCTAGGTTCGAATCCCGATCCAGGCATGAATAACGAGCTTTCCTTCACCTTATTTCACAATAATCGGGTCCTAAGACCTTGTATGAGGGATGTAAAACTCTCTCACCTCACCAGAACAATTAAGATCGTCGCTGCTCTATAATTGGTGCTTGTGCACACACTTACTAATACATGTATGGATCCAGTGATTTTTGGTGAAAATAATTCTGCAACAATTTGTTTCAATGCCGTATGTGCACATATGTTTCTATGCTTCATGGTCAGTGATTGGAAGTTTTTAACTTTCGGCGTCTCGACGTTCTACCTGCAAACCACGGACGTGTGCTGTTGCGGTAACATTGTTCTGGTTGGTGCAGTTAAATAAGCCACGCCTCTGCCCTATTATATTCTGCCAATAACCACGGACCAGAGTTGCAGGATTGCACGTAAGGCATTGAAACAAGTTGTTGCAGAATTCTTTTCACCAAAAATCAGTGGCTCTACGCATATAAGTTACATGACGCAACTCACAAATCTACCAGCAGCTAATGTCAGTCTCACCATCAGGCAGGGCCCGACTTCGTCTAACGTGGCATGCCGGGATCGCTGAACCCACATCGCATCGAAGTCTACATCAGGCAAGTTTCGGGGGCCATTCACGATCACAATGAAGCGACTTTCACCACAAGAGCTCGCTTGTCACTCGGTTCAGGAAGACGGCTGGAACAACGACTTGTAGCGCTGTTGTCAGCTCGCCGGAGTTGCTGTCACAAGTAGTGATTGTGTGCTAATGTCTTCGCACAGCCGCAGTAGCGCCTCAAGCACACAATGAAGTTACACGGAACAAATAAGCGGAACAATGGATACAGCTGACTGTCAATTGTCTGCAGTATGACCCACTTTCCTCGGCGGAAGACGGCAGCGTGTGGTCTGCGAGCTCCAGTATTCTCGACCTGGTTCCATGGAGTTGTCAAGCACCTGCATCGCAACAAAGCGACCAACAGGTACGAACAAACTTAGGACTTAGATTTTTTTATTGTTATTGGACCTAAGGTGGGGTGTTAGACAATTTTATTGTACTTTCAGATTTTGTGTTATTAAAATTTTCTCTTCGACAAAGTATAGGATAAATTCTTGGTAATTAATTGACATAAATAATAATGGAATATTTAAGAAATTTGTCATGCAGAATCACTGCAAGAGAACTCTTGAAAGCAAGGGCACCCATAAGGGGAAAGGGGCAGGGTGGGGCCTGAGCCGCCCCCCTAACAGATGTTCCACAATGTGTTTAGTTTTGTTTTTTAATAAAACATATACCATACTATTTGCAGATTCATAAGTATCGTAATCGATGCGGTTTCATGTGTCGAAATATGCCAGTGGCTACAAATGTATACACAGACTATATCGGTTCCTGTTGACATAAACATATATTACGATCTTGCCCCCCCTTTTTTTTTTTACAATCTGGAAGATGGGTGCCCTTGCTTGAAAGTTAACCTATAATTCTCTTGCAATGACTCTTTATGGAAAATTAATGAAATATTTGGATAACACAAAACCTGGAAATACAATAAAACATTCTAACAATTCGTTTTAACGTCTTGTCAACAGCGAGGTCATTACAGACGTTGCAAACTTTACACAATGACGTCGAAATCAATATTTTATTTTAATATTCCCAGATTACGTAAAATATATTAACATTCTGGGTTAGTTTGTACCCACTTTGAGGAATATAGACTTATGAGTTATGCCGGCAATTTCTTGTTTGTTTTTTCGTTTGTATGTGTTTTTCTTAGTCTCGTTCTAAGATTTATGGGACGACATAATATAGCAATGGCGTATATCCACAATAGTACAGTACGTTATCCTGTCCCAGTGCAAGAAACTGTCAAATATTTTACCAGTTACGAATTGTTTTCCCATTTGGAACAGAACCGTTAGGACGAACGTTGAGTGACTTCGGACGGCGCATTGTGTAGCAGTGATGGACGGATTCTTTCTTCTGAAATAACATTTTGACATTGCAAGCGCGGTGCACACGTGATCAAGGCATGTTGCCGACTGTGATGTATCCCCACCACCATGCCCCCTTCACTAACCCTTCATTTACCAGTCGATGACACGAGTTATGGATGCATTCAGAAATAGTGTCCCTGAGTGTTTTACATTGCTGCCAACTTGACGATGTCGTTATTAGAACAGACGGACGTGTGTATTGACAACATCTGCGGACGCTTATATTTGCAGACGTGGGTCAGCGGGTCACCGAGCCATTACGAAATTGTCTCACAAAATGTGACGCAAATGGCGGCCGTCACCTTGAAAATACATAATAAACCATATAAAAAAACCTAAGAAGTTTCCCTAACATGTGAAATGATTACGTTTTGTAACTTGTTTCATAAAACACAGGTAGAGATGATGGTATATCGCGGGGAAGCTTATTGTTTGCTGTATTTAAACACACGTTCAGCTTACCACAACATTACTGACTTTAGTTTGCACTTGGAGCGGTTACCCTACTTGACTGAGCCAATAAGAATTCAGATATTGAACTATTTGATGCCTGTTATTGGTCGGCAGATAGCTACGTTGGGTCAGAAGTATATCACCCAATCATATAATATGTTGCTAGACACTACAACTTTTTCAAGGGTATGTAGGTATAAAAGACTTTCGCGATATACCATCCATCACCTCCACACAGGTCTACTTGAAATTGGGCCCACCTTTTTACCTCACCCTCTATGTTATTTTTAACGCATTTACTCAACTACGCCAGTTAACATACAGCCTGAATACGAAGAGAAACCTATTTAATGCTAGACTAGCGACTGAGCAAACCTTTGACAGCGCAACATGATCTCCTGTCAGTGGCGAGTTGTGTCATTTCCCGCTGTAGATTCGCGACAAAAACCTGACTAATTTTGGCGTCGCGGAGCGCTAACGGCCTGTAATTGCCCCAGCAAACAAATAAAAAAAACCCTCATTAAAATGTTGACGTGTCAGTTTTCATCGCCAACCGCCAGACAATACGGTTGTTTTAATCTCGGCGACAACGATTCATGAGCGAAAAATACACATCCTACCACCCCCTTCCCTTCGCAATCCCCGCTCGATAACAATACTTGGCCTACTAACGCAACCCCGCAGTCACTGACGCATGGCTGGATTTCATATCCACGTACAACATGGCTGCAAAAATAATTACTCCGCGCTATAGGAGCAGCGGTTACAAAGTGACGGTGCCGAATTATTGTGTCCAGTGAGAAGCAGCAATTGTTAGTATGTTGCATTGCTCTTGATGGAAACGTGATGTGATTTATGTACCCGTCTGCACGGCAAGTTAAACATATAACAGCATGCTTGAAACATACACTTATCTAACGAAACTGAGGAATACACCCAATGTTTGATTTCTTAAGAAAAAAACAATCGCACTCTACTAAACTATACTATAGTAACGGTAAACTTATTAATTTTGCTGCACCAAAACATGCAAGTAACTTCCCACTAATAAAATTACTGGCAGTTTAACTAAGAACAATTCTACTACAGATTGGATAGATTAGGGAAATAGATTATTGAACTTCTTATAAACAAGTAAATATGTCCAGTGAGATGAGTTTTTCAGTAGCCAAACTGGAGAAATAATGACTGCGCTGATGGTATTCTTCAGAAGAGATAAATCCAGGGAAGAGAAAAGTATCGGCACAGGTTCAACAAGCATAATTGGTTATAGAAAATTAATATTTTATACATCCGTTGTAAAATTTCTTCCTTCAGACACATAGCTGCGTATATAAAGTCTAACCTCGGGCAAGGCAGACGTTTCAGGTAGGCCCTATACTCTACTACAAGTCTTTGAACTTAAACCTTTGCCGAAATAAGTGAAATATATTAAACCGTATGCAATAACACAAAAAGATTATGTTTTAACCGCCTTGTCCAGAAACAACGGATACATTTAATAATAAAACCAATATTGTTATAGTACATGAATATGTGTAGCCTACCATTGGAAACTATTCGTCTAATTGGTTAGGATACTCAGCAGACATGGCGATACAAGAGACACAATGAGTACAGACCTGACAAATTCGCGTTTTCTTTATGGTAAAACTAGAATTCTAACAACTGTAAGTTACTGTGAACGTCACAGCTGCCACTTGATTTATCTGACATCTCCTGGAAGGCGCTGAGCGAATAATAGTGAAACAACTGAATGTAGGCTGCAGTCATGTGGCAACACTGTGTAAGCAAGCAAGAAAGCAAGCAAGCAATGGCCAGTTGTTTGCTCGAGTTTACAGGTATATTTGTTGTTTATCTACATGTCAGTGCACTGAGAAACAGATTTTGTTCATTTAGAAAAAATCTGTTAGTTACAACTAAATCCTTTGGTTGTATAGAGGCAAAAAAAATATTAATTTGTTCTAACTCTAACTATTTTGTTGAATGTATTTGTTAGCCATGCCAAATGTTCTGTTGAACACCCCAGATTTTTGGTTATCCATGCAAAGTACTCTCTTGACGGTGCTAACTATTTGCCTGGCCTAGCAAAATATGTGGTTGGCATAACCAAAGATTTGGTTGGCCTTACCAAATACACTGTTGGCCATACCAACTATTTGGTTGACCTTACCAAATGCTTTGTTGGCCATATTACAAATTAAGCTGGCCTTAACAAACACTCTGTTGGCCATGCCAAATGTTTGTTTGGCTTTACCAAATACTTTGCTGGCTGTACCAAATGTTTGGTTGACATTATCAAATTCTGTGTTAACCGTACCAAAGATCTGGTTTGCCTCGCAAAACCTTTAGTTGGCTATACCAAACATTCTGTTGGCATTATTTGACTCTATACTCGTTTTGTATTGTTTCAGAAAAATTTGACATTTGTGAAGGCAATAACTTTTAATATATTGCAGGTACACATTAGATACAATACGAGTAAAAATTCTAATTTTTAAAATAAACATGAGATGTTCACTCTACAACTTGTATAAAAAGTTTAGTCTTGCAGTGTGACTAACATGAAATAATGACTGTAAACAGTCCTGATGTTTTGCTTACTCTTAACAATGTCAGTCACAACGTAATACAATGCATAGTACATACAGTGTATTAACATATCACAATTATTTAAGAACTAACAATTTAACTCACTTTCCATTAAACAGCTACAACGTATAAAAAGTGTTTCTCAGAACTGTAACATTTTTCTGAGTAGCCTTTATCAAATGTATGGTTTGTATGATCAAATATTTAGCTATCCTTAGCAAATTAAGTTGGTGATATAAACTTAGTCTGTTCATGTTAAACTGAGTACTCCCCAACACTTACAATATCCAAACTGTTATTTTATTGGCGCCAAAGATGTTAAATTTTGTGAGGGGTGAGACGTTTACGCTGGGCTTTAGTTTCATTTAAGCTATCGTAATGAAAATTAAAAAAATATTAATGCAAATTTACTGAAAGAAAAATTTAAGCAGTGCTCACTTCATCACGAACAGCACGAACATAATGATCAGTAGGTTGAACTAATATCTAGGGCCACGATTTTGTCGCGAAAATATTTTTGCCCCACTTTGTTTCAGTGACTCACGTGCACATGGGCAGTTCTGTCTCAAGGTTATCGGCAGCGTGTCAATGTTCAGACACGTTTCTCATTTGACTGCACCAATCAGAATAAAATTATTGTGAGTCTGTACGTCTATAATTTGCCAAGGCCAGTGAGAGTAAAATCATCCAACCACAGACGATGCAGCAGAGCTGCAGATGTGCACATGGCGCACCGAAACCAACTGTTGCAAAAATCTTTTCGCCATAAAATCGCGGCTCTACTAATATCAAGTTCGCCTTATTAAACATTCTATTCGGTTTACTAAAGGAACTCGCGAATTTTTCCTGTCTCTAATCCTTTGAGAGGATGATTTACCGCGAAAAAATTTGACTGTTTGCTGGGTTTCAACGCACGTTCAGCTTAACTAGAAAATTATTGACTTTCGCGTTTATGTGGAGCTGTTTCCCTATTTGACCGAGCCAATAACAATCCCACTATTCTGATATTTGATGCCTATTATTAGTCTGCAGATAGCTACGTCGTGTCAGATGTACAGTCATGGACACAAAAATTGGGCCACTGAAATAATCAAAGTCCACTTCGGCAATCTTCGGCTGTGTGCAAGCGGGAGCCTGGCATCTAGGCAACCTGCAGAACAACGAATAGCAGTGCACTGGAACTGCGCTGGGCACAGGTTGTGTTGTAGGATTGGAGCATCGCCCGTTCACACCTTCCTCCAGCGACCAGGC
>PNEQ01113503.1:0-15629 GCA_003012365.1 Medauroidea extradentata
AACCTTCCACCTCCCCTCACTATCTACTCCCGCACTCCTTCACGTCTCCTCATTCACATAAAGTAAAAACAATAAACAACCCACTATAGATCACTGTGGGACTTCATTATTTATTTTCTTAATCCTGCTCTAATAACAGTTTACATCAACATACCATTTTCTGTTAGAGAGATAATTTCCAATCCAATTAAGGGACAGTCCTTTTACTCCAGCAGTTTTCCAATTTAGTTAACAACCCATGTTGAACAGTATGAAACGTCTTCTGAAGGTTCAACAACACCGTGTCCATATTGAATGCCAGCGGCTTGAGTCAGCTTTCCGTCAGCCCGTAGTGAGTTAATTCTTTGATTTTCCAGACACTCAGTACCTCCACAGGCAAGTGTACAGTTGTCGTCCATAATTGTCAGTAATGTACCCTTTCAAAAAAATAACTGTGTTCATAGTATAAATTGTTGTGATAAATATCAACAATAATAGAATCTGTATACTAATAGTACATATATTGTACTTAAAATACAATTAATAACCACCATTCTAGGCCTACACATTAAATTGTAATTGTTGAACATTGAAAAGTGTGTATTTGTGGTTTGAAGGCAAAAAAACCTGTTTAAATTTATAAATAAGAAGAGGGGCTGGTAAATGAAAGTAAATAAAATGTTATTACAGCATGTGTGTATATATAACTGCCAGACTTATAAAGTGTATTTAGAAGTTAATGATCTGACAATCTCTCCAACTACTTAGTGTTAACAATGTGGGCATTGTAAGTGTGGTCATTCTCATGTGTTGTTTTATTGTACGTATTTATTGAACGGTGAGGTTGAATGATACAACAAGCAGGCCCGGCTTAAACCCTGAATATCTCCTCTTTACATTAACTTTTACCTACCCATCTCGTTGCCTTCATTATTAACAGTCCTACCTATGTGAATAAACATATATGTGCAATACTTATATATTTTATATGGCAAAGAATTGTCTTTGGATGTCTGTTGATTATTACAACCAGTTTTGATGCTGGCTACGTAACTTATATTAAACTGTTCATTGGCAGGATTTTACATTTCATAGGTTAGTTACAGGTCGCGTAGTTGGCTGCGGTTAAACAAATTAATCTATTCTCCTCTTTCAGTATAAACTCAGATCAATGGTGGTCGTCACAGGTGGTGCCGTGGGGCTGTGCACAGCTGTCAACATGTACCGCGAGAACGAGAGGTTCTACGATGGTGTCGTGGTCCCCCTGTTGTCTACGCTGGACCCAGAAACTGCACATAATGCAGCCATTGTTGCCTCCAAGTTTGGATTGGTTCCTCGCAGTAGATACAAAGATCCTGACAGTCTGGTGAGATGTTGTTGGAACTGGTTGGCAAGCACTTGTATAATTTTGGTGACACACTTTCATTTGTTGTTGTAGTTTTGTTCTGTCATTGAGAATGTTGTTTCTCGTTATTCTGTAGCTATAGACACTCAGTGTGTTTTCAGACTCTCTAGTGCTGCAATATGTATGTGCTCGTCTAGTGTGTCACACTATGCATAACTTATTCCTAATATCTTGCGTACATAAAGGAAGCAGGTTTCCTGCTAGCAGGCTGCCGACACCGATCGGCGCAGACCAGCTTTAGGACATTCTTGTGTTATCAAGTGCTGGCACACACAATGAAAGCAGGATGGTGCTGTAACATACCGCGTGTTGTGGACTATAACAAATTACAATTTGAAACATGTAGATGAACAAGCAGGATTTAACAATCAAAATGGTCCTTCAATTAACAGGGTTACAATTTTGGCAATTTAAACAATTGAAAAATACAATTCATGTGCATCAAATCCACACAGTGGACGTTACTAACGTCTGTGTGACGGAAAATGATTATTTTAAAAATTACAAAAAAATCACATGAAATACATGACACATCAAACGTGTCATCACAAAAGGTAGTTACTTCTGCAGGCTCCAATGTCAAAAATCTAGAACTACAAAACTAGTAGCTAATAAGCTACACACGTGTGTGCAAAAAGCCATCGGGCAACAAATAATGTGTACAGCTAACAAGAGCATGGCAATAAAGTCAATTGACGACAAACACAGCAAAACCCTACCTAAAACATTTTAAAGCCAAGAGGGAATTTTTTTACAGACGGCGACTGAAAAAGGAATTTAGAAAAAAAACATGAATTTAAACAAACTATTTCACGTACAACTCATAACGGCAGCCGCCTTGCTCGCCATGGGGGACAAGTCCCCAACCTACCCTATCTCACTAACTAGGAGCTCGGAAGTACTTACATAACAAGTCAGTGCCCACGTCCAGAAGAGAAGTGAGCTGACGGCCCACACAAGAACCTTAGTTCAATCTGGCCAGAGTCTAGCTAATGCGCCTGCGCGGGTAAGAGGAGAAGAGGAAACACAGAGTAGGAGCAAGAAAACAGAGGTGAAACTAAACGACAGCCTTCCGAGCCATTAAGTCTCTGCAATAGTCATGTGGCCCACTGTGCACCGCAGACGAGAGCGCTGTAGGCACCCAAACGGTGCAGTACGTGTCGGCGCAGGTACACCTGCTTCAACTAGCTAACCGGAATTATTAGACAGTTATTCTCGCTGGTCGACCACGCAGGTTGTGCTCTCACTAGTGTTGAAGAATGGATAACCAAGTTTTTATTAGTGCTGTTTTTCAGAGATGTCCTATTTGGGATAAGCTCATGCCAATAGAAATGTTCTACAGAGACATTGGAATGAGATCAGCCAAGAAATGAATGTGGACGGTGAGGCTACACAAATTCTTATTCAAAATATAACTACGTGAATAATTGTTGTTAAGAATATATATTACTTAAACTTTTTAACTGAATTGCATTTTTTTTTTGTGGACCAAACTTTGGGTGACGGAGGCCATGACGTGCAGAAATACTTTATATTGTGCACTTGTCGAATTAAAAACTGCATACAACATTTAAATCAATATTGTTTCCAAAAGTGGAAGTATGGCATTTATTATTTTATTGTTAAAGACAGTGCAATAATATTTACATATCGGTAAATAAAATAAAACATTAATATTCAGGATTTCTAAAAAATATGATCAATTGTTGACGTGTTCCTCTGTGTCATTAAACTTACTACGTATTAAGTTTTGTACAGTCTCAAAACAAATATGTTACAAATTTCCAGCAATTAGTTATCAAGTAAAAACACAAATGATTAACATTGCCAAATAAAAATAATATTAAACTACATTGTCTTTATAACATCATATTAATATGTCCCTGATGCATTATGGATAACACAACGTACACATGAAAAGGGCATTTAATAAGGAAAATTTCTTATAAAATCAGTTATTCATGTTCTGCATGCACTTTTTAGTGTCATTTACATGCACGATACAGTGTTATCCCATTACATATAACGTATATACACAGCATGTCTACATCATTAAGTTAAGTGGTTGTATGCCCATGGGTAGTTTGCGAAAAATGTTGTAAAACAATCTCTGATTGTCTTGTCAGTGTTTGTGGGTTTTCCGGCACCGAACTCGGTTGTCTTAAAGCAGTAACTTGTACATCAATGAGGTGTCTCATAAAACCTTCTTTGTCGTAAATGGTGTTACGTAATGTGCATGCACTTAACGACACTGTCTACAACTGTGATGTCAGTTTCGATGCATTTTGAGAGTAGTCTCCATTTAGAATAAAACATGGCAAAAGCACATTGAATACATTTCCTGGCTCAACTTAACCTTTCGTTAAAATATTCCTGTTGAATTGTTAAATTGTTGCGGACATATGGTTTTAAGAGGAAAGTTAGAAGAGGGTAAGCTTAGTTTCCAATTAATACAAATGGAATTTTTATGTCTGTTCCAGGGAGACACGCAGGTTCTTGAATGTCGAGTAGGTTAGTGTTCAGTAATTTAAATGGGTCCGATGCATGAAATGTACCACCGTCACTTTGTCTGCCATCTCCTCGTATGTCTACTGTAATCAATTTGTAATTCGCGTTCGCTACACCTTGCAAGACAACCAAAAATACATTTTTTATGATTAATTGCCATAGTCCATCTCCTACTGCTCCTGAAGACCTTGCAGGATATACCTACCACTACCCCGGTGATTTACGCATCGCAAGAAAACATTTACAACGCAAACTTCAAGACTTATTAACATTTTCCTGTGCGACGTAACTTACTTAAGCATACGTAGGAAAACTGTTGGGTCATACATCTGGTTACTGGAGTGACTTAAGAAAGTAAAAATTTATTAATATGGAATGTATCAGCAAACATACATAGGTCTTCATTACTATTTTATGTGATCTGTTATATTTTGTTGCATTTTAATTCAGTTCAGAAGGAAAACATACAAATTGAACCTACCTTAAAGTGATAACTTATGCTCCACTTTATTTAAAATCATTCGCAATGTCTTCAATTTGTTAAACAAATTATGATAATTCACAATGACTGTACGTGCTCCATTTTTACAGAATATACATAAGTTTTCTTTCCGCTAACTTTTAATATTGTACTATCCAAAGCTGTGAATTGTTCATCGGATGACAAACTGGACAACATATTTCTCCCAAGATATTTGCTGTACGACTGGCTAATTCAGACCTGCTTTTACACGACATGTCTGCTGTTATCGTACATATTTTTCGTGCCGTTTGGCGCTGGCAGTCTGCTACCAGGAAACACGGTTCCTTTGTGTAATCACCCTTAGACACCAAATTTTCATACGTTGGATTCCTGTGGGTGAGATTTAAGGAATGTAGCACCCTAGTTGAATATTTGGTCTGAAAGCTGAGGAAATGTTAAGTCTATAGGTCGTTAGGGATAAAGGGACCGCTAAATATTTCAGAGTTGATAAATATCACTAGTCGTTACTGCATATAATTTAGCATTAACCATAGTCTCCTTACTGCTTGTCTGGTTGGAAGCGAAACTACGCAATATAGTTCTGTGTATTTTCTTGTTCAAATACAACAATACTGAAACAAAAGCAATCAAAATCAACATAGGGTCATTCCATGTGAAACCAGCAAATTTTTAATTTTTTGGTTGCTCGACTATTTTGTATAATTTTTATAATTTAACTACGGTTACTATCATGTTCCAATAGGCGAAAACCATTTTCATTAAAATTTTCTCTCTCACCGTATTGGATATAGGCCCTTTTATGCGGTGGCCCGCGCAGCAAAATCAGCTGTTGCAGCCATTTACAAAATAATCAATATTTAATTTCCCATTAAAGTTATGTAATTTCCCTTTCTACCAACTTGCAGATAAGGGTTCACGCTTTCTTGTGATTACTATAAACACAACTTTCTTACATACTAAACTTTTATCACAAGGGCTTAAATTTTGTGTTTTAGAAGCTTAAAAAAGGCATTTTTAACACCTTGTAACTCAAAAAGGGCTATAAAACATATACTTATATATTTTTTTATTAACACCCTGGGTACCCCTTTTTGACCTCATGCGTTCAAACCACCGTGTTTTATTTTCAAAAATTGCCAACTTTCCAGTCATATAAACTGAAAAGGGCTGAACGGAAAATTGTTTTGCTTTGCAGGTATAAACTCCTGGTATGTTAATAAAAATATATAAGTATATGGTTTATAGCCCTTTTGAGTTACAAGGTGTTAAAAATGCCTTTTTTAAGCTTCTAAAACCCAAAATTTAAGCCCTTGTGATAAAAGTTTAGTACGTAAGAAAGTTGTGTTTATAGTAATCACAAGAAAGCGTGAACCCTTATCTGCAAGTTGGTAGAAACGGAAATTACATTAACTTTAATGGGAAATTAAATATTGATTATTTTGTAGATGGCTGCAACAGCTGATTTTGCTGCGCGGGCCACCGCATAAAAGGGCCTATATCCAATACGGTGAGAGATAAAATTAAAATGAAAATGGTTTTCGCCTATTGGAACATGATAGTAACCGTACTTAAATTATAAAAATTATACAAAATAGTCGAGCAACCTCCATTTGCTGATTTCACATGGAATGACCCCATAATTGTATGTTATATAATAAACTTTTTTATTATCAATCTGAATACATTTTGCCTGACTGCACAATTTATCTTATGTGCACAAACATCAAGTGATGTGTCCGGAGAGGTTAGACATTTCCCGTCATTAGCCGTTACGTGTGGAAAGATACGAACTGACTGCAATTACAGCTTGAGAAGAGCTTGTGTGAGTACTCACTTTATCCCGGACCACTTGTACCCACACTTGCTCTTGTTTAGTTTTCCTCTAATGACTTAGTAAAAAGTATATAATTTGTTTGATATGTGGACTATAATCCACGTGCCTCGCCCTCTTAACATCAAGGTGTACAGTACTGGTGAGGGTGATGTCATGGTGAGTTTAGGCAGCTGCAGACTGCTAGGGGAAGGGAAGTACCCTGAGAACACCTGCTGGATACCACTACAACACTGTCTTGCAAGTTCCCTGCTGGTAAGAGTGGTGGAGAACGACTCCACTGAGAGCGGACGGTTGATTGCTGTGGTGGAAGGCAGTTGGTCTGACCACTACGCCACTGCAACCTCTGTGTTTGAAGTACAGCAGAAGGTGTCGTGAATACAGACTATGTATGTCCTGGTTGTACTGCAGCGCACGCAGCTATGGCACCTGAACTTCTCGAACCCCGTGGGCATTGCAGCAGGCTTCGACAAGCACGGGGAGGTGGTCGAGGCACTTCATGGTTTTGGATTTGGGTTTGTGGAGGTTGGCTCGGTGACCCCCCGCCCTCAGCCAGGCAACGACAAGCCCAGGGTGTTCAGGCTGGCCTCCGACGAGGCCATCATCAACAGGTTAGCAGCAACTCTGCTCCGTGTGTCCTATACTGTATCCATTCCAAGGTTGCAGCAGAAATAAACATTGTCACAGGTGAGCTCGCGACCATTGGTTGGCTGGTTAGTTAACAGTGTCGTTGCGCCAGGAAATAGGTCCTACGCTAAATTTCTGTGTTTTAGTTCTGGATAGGTAATTTTATCGTTTAGTTACGTTTTTTAATCCTCTGTAATAAAATTTCACTCTGTGCACATGAAATACTATATGTGCGTGGAATGTATTAACTACGACTTACACGACGACGCCACGTCCATCGTGATTCCATTTCCTCCACAGCGAGACGCAATTCCGTTTCTCCACTTGTCGCCAGTCAATACACGGAAGTGGTGCGACGGTTTGTTGCACAGCCAATGCCGTTCAAGCGCGGGAACAGGCGGAGTGACACAAGCTGCAATCTTGGAATGGATGGAGTATAGACACAGTGGTTTATATAACTTTGTTACATTGACTAACATCTTTACTCTCATGAAACCTGAAGTATTTCTGTAGGCCCGACATTGCCTGTTACCTCCTAAACATAACAGTTTGTCACTGGCTAAAAATATTTAATTATAATTTTGTAAATAAAACATCACTCCTGATAACATTTGTTGAAAAACAAATGCTGATTTATTTATATATTTATTTATTGTATTCCACTGACTCCATCATGAGCGTAGCTTGGGGACTAAAATTTATTAACTTAAATATTACACTTTGCTAAACACAAAAGAATTTATTGTATCTAAAACTGGTGATAAAATAACAAATTAATGGTTCACAACAAACTCTGCATAATCATTTTAATCAGGGAATTAATGTTTAGCTCTCCTCTATGATTAGACAGCAATTGTTCTCTTACTATAGAAGTGTGTAAAGACAATCTTACTCTGTAGTTATTAATAAACAGATAATCGTACTGTTTTTGTGCTAACACTGTATTTTGCTTGTAACCTTTACCGTATGAGTAGTTAGTGTCTTTGGAACATGCTATCTTAGTTGTGAAAATATCATGGGCTCATTTCTATTGATGTTTTAATTTTTTATTTATTTATTTTTATGTTTATCCACTAATAGAGCCCACAGAAAGCATATTACTTGAGGGTATTTGTTTAAGGATAATTTTATGAGCTTAGGTTGACTTATTGAAAATGCCTCAAATAATTTATTGAAATTACATATGTTTGTATGTTTTTTAATTGTAGTTATTGTTCATCCGTACTAAAAATGTTTAAAGAACTGTTTTCTTAATTTTAACTGTCCTCAGTCGTTACTGTATATGACAACTGTTAAGGTGTGGTAATGTAGACTGGCTGCGTGGAATATTACTCACTTGTTTGTCAGAGTTGCAATACGTTGGTAACAAGTTGTTGCAAAATATTTACATGTATACAAAATAAACACCTGTAAATATTAAGTACCCATGGGATTTTTTATTTATTAAGTTATTCATAATGACGAGATTAATATAACTAACACTGCATGTTACATCAAACTCGTGTAACCTGTACAGGAGTGAGTGTTCAGCGTTATGCTGTACTGAATCTGTTCATGCAGGCCTGTTTCTTGAAGGTACGGGTTCAACAGTGAAGGACATGACGCAGTTCATGAGCGCATCAGTAGACTGAAAGCAAACCCTGGATTCTCCGGGATCGTTGGCGTGAACCTCGGCAAGAATAGAGAGTCTCAAGACCCTGTGGGTGATTACATCGAGGGAATTAAAAAGTTTGGCAGTGTTGCTGACTATCTTGTCATAAATATCTCTAGGTAAGAGTGCCATTGTAGGAAGAGTTACGCTGCCATGTCTGTTACAGTAGAAACCTGTTACATCAATTGTCTGGGGACCTCGCAGGCAATGTGGCACGAAGGGGAGCCTTATAAGTGGGAATCGATAATTTCATTGTAGTAATTTACAGTTTCATAATTTTATGTTCAGTTAACCGGTCTGTTACTATATTAAATGGTACCGTAATGTAGTTAGTGAAAAATATGTCGCTCAATTTCACAAAATGAAAACGAAAATGAAAACTAACTTTGTGAGAAAAGTTAACTCTGATAGACACATCAGCGACATTGTGTTGTACCAGTAATGGTCGTACAGTGTAACAACTTTGAAATATTTCTGCTAAACAGACATGGAAGAATAATTTACACTAGAGGCCTGCAAACATTTTAAAGCTGAAGTTGTTAGTTAATTATGTAAATATTTTATGAGAACTAAAATATTTGTGAAAGTCAAGAACTTGTATTTCCTTGGATTTTAACTTAATAATTTTCTTATTGAAACCGAAAATGAAAGTTCAGATTATTCACTATCAATCCGTTATAACGAATGTTGGCACATCTCTAAATGTAGTTTACATTCCTTTAGAAACATTAATCATTCATGAATAATCTAGATAAATGTAGTGTACAATATAAGACTGACTTCGCTACTTGTCTTCTGTAGCTTCATCGTCATCTTCAGAATCATAATCACTTACGCCAGTGATGAACTATTTTATCTATCTTTCTGTTGAGCAACAGTAAGCCATCAGGAGTAATGTGATACAATGTGATATAAATACAAAAATCCAATATTATATAACATGATTACTAAAAATAAATAAAGACAGTACAAAGCCTACCAAAAGCATGAGTTACAATATTTCTCAGAGCTTTAACATTTACAAATTATTCACTAACATACACCAAGGTATAAGATCTACATAAATACATATGAAATAAGACATATTTAACACAAAATGCATTATTATACTATAAAAATTAACCTATACTGACAGGTATTCAGACAGTGTAAAATTATTTATTCAGCAGAAACTCATGCAGTTGTTGTTTAGATTTTTTTCCCTCTAAGGATTTAATGCTGCCTGGTAGTTTATTGTACAGCCTTAGTCCAGCATGATGTGCAAGTGTGTCTGCCTTGTTTACGTTCATCAAGTAAAAATTGTTCCTTGTTCTAGTATTGTGTATGATTGTTTCGTATATATTTATTTATTTCTCTGTAGATATAAAGAATAATTTTGTAAATGCAAACACATGGTACTGGGAGAATTTTTAATATTTTAAAAACTTTTCTACAGCTATCAGTTGGTGATACGCTTGAATTATGCGTAGAACCCTTTTTTGTGCTGTGAAAACAATTTGCAAGTTTCTGCAGATTACCCAAAAAATTATACCATAACTTGTGTGAATGAATGTACGCAAAGTAGACTGCTTTTAAACAATTAATTGATGTTACATGCAAAAGTGCTTTTAACATGTAGCAGGTTGTGTTGATTTTATTTACGGTATGTCTAGTGTGTTCTTTCTATGTAAGTTTACTATCAATTTCAACACTAAGGAAACAAATTTACTAGACTGATCAATTTATTTTCCAAAGTATTTGGGGTTCTTTTACTGCCTTTTTTTAGGTGAACAATGTGCATTTTGTTTTGTTCAAATTTAGAGTAACAGTAGATGTAACTGTTATGTAATATGTACCAATGTGCTTCACTCATCAGGACAGTCTGCCTGCCATAGAACATTATCTTAGCCAGAGATCTTCCGATAACAAACCTTCTACAAATCTCCTAGTTGAATTGGAAAGACTTGCTTTAAATAACAAGTCTCAGATTCGAAGGTGAACTTTTACGTACAAACTAACCCTCCACAACAGCAAAACTGAAACAGCTGTTCAAACCAACCAATAGCTGTCAGTACCTTCACTTCAACGGATACTGCCCAATCCACACCAAGAAATCTCTACTAGATACAATCTTGCCACTAGAGCTAAACACGCCTGTTCCACTGAGACATCCCACCAAGGTGATCCGGGTTCGATTCCCAGCGAGGTCGGTCACCAGATTTTCACATGTGGGAATCATGCCGGACGATCCCGTAGGTCGGCTGGTTTTCTCAGGGATCTCCTGTTTCCCCCGCCTTTTCATTGTGGCACCACTCCTTACTCACCTCATGTCACACCTAACTAGCGCTAAAGACCTCGATGCTAAGCACTGACCATATCTTACTCTCGCTCCTCCCAGACCAACCTAAACAAGCTGTGTATATAAACAAAAGCCTTCATTGACAGAGGTTAGCCCAGATCATTAGTACAGTACCAGTATGTGAACAAATGTAGCGTGCTACTTTAACTAACACTTTAAATAGTGGTATATCCCTTTGGTTGTCCCTTACCTTGACGATATGGACAAATTTAGAAAGTTATTCAACTATGTAACTACACATAATTGTGGCTTCCTCACCAGTCACCTAATACTTGCTTAGTAAACCACCCAGATAGATCTTCAAATGACACCCCTTCTCCCCAACCTCTGCAGCAAACTAGTTCACCCCAAACTGGAATGATTCAGCCAATGATGTTACCACTACCCCGAGTGGTTCTCTCCCATATAATAACTATGAAGTGGCTCTTGTGCAATGTCTCAACCTTCCACATCTTTTAATAGCAGGCACACCAACAAAACCTCTTCCATGCAAGGAAACTACAACTATGCAACTGCAAACTTCATCTGCGAGCTACAATGCACTCACTACAGCACAGAGTATAAAGACGTAATGGCCAACATTCTTCAACAGAAATGTATGGCCATAGCTGGAGCGAGTTTGGAACCTCATGAGAAGCCAGTTGCAGCGTCTCACAAGTCGTGTTTTGACTCCTGTTACACAACCAGAGGTCTAGCAACAACCGGAAACTGGCACGCCAATACATCACCAGATCCAACAACAACCCTGCCTACTTTCAAACTTCTCATCGCACCTTAGTTTGCCCTTTGGTCACTGGGTTCACTGATTATGTACCAAGCACAGCTAGACGATAGACTTCATTGTGCATCTACTTGCTGCCTGATGAAGCCAGCGAAACATCACAACCACGCTTCCACGGAGAAATGTGTTTGTCCTTCTGACAGAGTACATATACTTCTTGCACGAGTACATGGTCGTGACTTTTCACTGGGTTTAGCCAGTTTCATTGAGCACTTAGTCACAACACATTAAGTAATGACAGTGGTTGGGAAACATGGGGATCGGAGGGTGAACTACGGTGGGCGGGAAGATTCAAACAGAAACAATGGAGGGTCTGTCAGCAGTGAGGCACAAACCAACCACTTTGTATGTTATTATACTGCACATATGTAAAGGTCAAGTTGTCAGATTAAGAAAGTGAAATAATTGAAGTGAACTGTGCAACTGAAAAAGACTGGAATTCTAAAAAATGGAAGCTTGTACATAATTAATTTTTTAATGTTACATGTATGCTTGGTTGCAGTCCTAACACACCTGGGTTGAGGGGCTGGCAGCACAAGGAGCGACTGGCCGCCCTCCTGGGGGCCCTGTCATCTGCGCACGCAGAGCTGCCCCAGCCCCGCCCACCCCTGCTCCTCAAGCTGGCCCCGGACCTGGGTCCCGACGAGAGACGCGACATCGCAGATGTGCTGCGACGTAAAGAGGTTTGTGAAGCTCTGTCCTCATTATCTTAATGGTTATACTTTTCACTAATGTCTATGAAATATGCAATTTTACAATTTGTATAGTATTTCAGTTTGGAGCAAATATTGCCTTTTTAATGCTTCCTGTAATCCTTGTTTGTTTTGTAGAAACTCTTTATTTGAAAGAGTTCTTTGAGATGATCAGTAGCATACTGTATTTACTGGATTGTAGGCAGACACTGAACTTAAGCCGACCCTTAACTTTCAAAACTTTGGGGGAAAAAATACACCAATTATAAGCAGAATTTTGAAGGTCCCGTGCAGGGGAGGATAATGATAATGACAGAATTTTACGGCCTTTTAACCTCTCAGGTCTTTAGAGCCGATGATGATTTTTTCTCCCGCCTGCCAGACAGTCACAATTGAATGGAAGAGCTTGACACAAAATAAGTAAAACACCATACATGCTTATAACACCAGAAATATTGTCATACATTATCCATCCTTTGAATGTTTCATGTAATGGGATAGAATGACAAGTTGTATTATTGTGGGCATATGCCATTGTAATATTATGTTGTCCCAGAAATATTAGAGGCTAAGTAAGACAAACAATGAAATACGAAAAAAGAGAAATTCCTTATGGGATTGTTCATGTTCTGTTGTTTTGGTTAATGGATGTGTTGACTACAGCCAACTAGGCTTGTTTTCTCTTTTTTCGTATTTCGTTGTTTGTCTCTCTTAGTCTTTTTCTAATATTTCTGGGACGACATAATATTGCAATGGCATACAGGATGTCCACAATAGTACAGCTTGTCATTATCCATCCAATTGGCTAGGAGCACATTTCTCAGGTATTAGAATGTTTAATAAACTTCCTAATGATATTAAACAACTTAGTAAAACTAACAGCAACACATTTAAGAAAAAGTTAAAAGGGATTTCTTTTCCTACATACTTTCTGTTCAATTGAAGAGTATTTAAATGCATGAGTAATGCATATTGCATTTATTTGATGTATTTATGACTTTGCTTTCCCTAGTGTATTTGTCTTAAGTATATAGAAATACAGTTAGGTTTGTTGGTGTATGTAGGATGTAGACATCTGTGGGTTAATCTAGATTTGGTTTGACACTTTTCTTTCTTGCATTGTTTACTGGCCCACCAACTAAGCAATATATACTAATATTGCCATAATACCACTAATCTTTCATGTTTTATGTTCACTAGGTCTAATTGTAATATGATTGTTTGTTTTTGTTAAACTGAATTATTTTAAGTGATAGTACATATATGTAACATTTATGTATTAACTCAAGATATACGTATTTAACTATAGTTAATCAGTACTGGAAAATTGTTCAACCGTCTTAAAATTGTATATAGTATTCTTATTGTACTCATTAATGACAAACCTTATACTCAGGAGCAATTTGCTCACTATCTGAGTCCATTGGGTGATATAAATAAAATAAAAAAACAAGTGGGCAGGTGAGACACATGCGAGGAATGCTGGCTCGACACGGCCCAGCGCTGTAGTTCGGCACGACACTGGGCACGTCCTGGCACAGTGTACCAACTACTTCAGGCCGACTGGCAGCCGGCTGGCAAAGCGTAAAAAAGCTATACCTGCTCCCAAATTATTATTTTTTTTATTTATTTAAATGAAATAATACTGTAAGTGGGTGGTAGATAGGTAAATATGGAATTAGGCCTTTAATAGAACAGTGAATTTACCATGTGAATGAGCTGGCATAAAAAATTACGTTAGTATGTTACATTAGACATTTCCTCTGCAAAATTTATGAATTTTTTTTTACTCAGCTGTATAATGTCTTCTCTTCATTTTTAAACTCAGCAACCACATATTACGTAAATAGGTACAAGCAGAAAATACAGTGGTAGCACGCATGTACCGCGGGACGACGGCAACTTCACTGCCAGATTGGCACGCTTGAGCCCAAGGGTTGGCCGGCGCCAGTGCTGACGTCACCTGTCGTCCAGCCGTGATGTTACTAGATATCACACTCCATCTAGCAATAACTTTACATTTTTATGAATTAATTTCACGTTTACGTCAGTATCGGTACTGATGAAAGTATACTGTCTGTTTTGTAAACGTATTTACTGTATTTATATTTTGTCAGAACTGTGTGTAGGTAAAATGGTTGAGCCCAATTGTAAGCAGAGTCTGGAATTTTGACTTTCTGAAACGGTAAAAAAAATGGTCGGCTTACACTCAAGTAAATGTGGTAGGTGTTTGTACGATTTGTTTACTAATGGACTGACATACGTATATACTCGTGCATAGTGCGCCCTCTTGTATAATGAATGCACACCACGATTTTTGCAACAAGTTCCAGAGAAAAATATGTATGTGCCTTGCTAGAATGTAAAAAATCATGGGAGTAAATATCGTAAAGCAGTGTGAGGGAGGCTACGATGGATTTGCTAGGGTGGAGGAGGGAAGGAAATGTGGCTAACAAAGAAAAGAGAGAGGAAAGATGACTCACAGTGGCTAGAGTGTGAGGGGCGGAGAGGATGCAGAGGTTGAGGGTAGGGAGGGGTGGCTTGTCATGTCCGCAGATATCTATAGATAGCCTGCCAAGGTCGCAAGCAGCCTGCAGCTGGCTCATGGCTCACTTGCGCCTGGACAACACTCCCCCTTCCCCACTCTTATTGTGCTGTGTCCTGTCGGCTGCTTCCAGCATGACCCAACCCCCCCCCTCCTCCAAACGTGATAACGTGCCATGACAGCAGAGCAAGCTTGCCTTTTCATTTACTGTCTGAGAAGAAAGAAAGGCTCAGGAATGTGGCAGGGGGTGGCTACAAGCAGAGGACTGTAGGGCCCCAACCACCACCCTCCCTTGCTTTCCCTCTCCTTTTTTATTCCTTTCCTTGGAAAGATGGTTATCACGAGACCTCAAAATTAACTTATCTTATTGCTTCCGCCCACCCACGAACTTTCCTGCCACGGCAAACAAATATGGTATTAGCAGCGACAGTTACAGCAGAAAGGAGGTGTGGAGGGGGCAGAGAAAAGAAAAGGAAGTGTGAAGTGTTCAGCCACTTCCCCATCTTGGTTAAATCTTTAAAAGGTGTTTTTATTTTTTGTATTTAAATTTATGTTATGTAAAAATATCTTTCTTAACAGGCTATATGCCATTTTCAGGGTGAGTCTGTCAGGTGTCCGGTATGATACAACAGAATTCAATAACCTAGTAATTGGGGACATGTTAATTTAAATTCATCGTTTCAAAATTCAATATAAATATAGTCAAGGAATTTTAAAGTAGAGTCGTTTGATTATTTTCCTGGCTAGTTTGGTTTCAAATTGACCACAGTAAAATTTTAATTATTTTT
>PNEQ01113504.1:0-13896 GCA_003012365.1 Medauroidea extradentata
TCCAATAAATCTGTCCATAAAGATAGTTGGTACTGCTTTTTATGTGACGAAGACAGAGTGATTGACATGAGGGCATGCAGTTTGTGCAAACGCTATGTTCATGAAGAATGTGTTGGATTGACAAAACATGACAAACAAGTGTTTGTGTGTCCTACGTGTGAAAAATAGTTATAACTTAGTTTAAAGACATGGAAGGTTGTATACATATGTGCCCATTGCTGCAATTCAATGTCTTGGTTTTTATATTACATGACATTCTGACAGTTTCAGAAAGTGGCGAACTTAGGGTACCTATGTATCCTAAATTCGCCAATTACATATGTTTTGTTTATTATTTCTGTACAAATGCTGCTGCAATATTCATTACTGCTATACCCATTTTTTGGTAGTTTAATGTTATTGCTTCATAATAAAAATACATACAATGTGTATAAATAATTTTTTCTACATTTTAAAAATCAAATTCCATTAAGGTGGCGAACTTAGGGCAACCTACCTTACTTAAAGTTCATTAACTTTTTGTACCGTATTTCTACGTCAATATCCCTCACTTGAGAATGTTTCTATTGGTATAAAAATTGCGCACGTGTATCATAATAACGACTCTCTAGTCCCCCAAACAGTTAAAAGCGGTTTTTTTTAGACTTCTGAAAATAACCTTCCACATTCTAAAATAACAAAAAAAAAAAAAATACATACGTTAGATCTTTAACCTTACATCCACAAATAAAGCACTGAACGCCACCGAGTGTTATGTCTTGGCACGAGGAAGTTGTCAAATGTAGAAGCTTGCCTAGTTGAACATGTGTTCTATAAATACGATTTATACAGGTACATTTTTGTAGGCCGACTGAGGGAGCTCAACAGCTTGTTGTCTCCCACGAGGGTAGCACAAGGTAGGTATACGGGCAAGAGGAAGTGAAGCCAAGGCCATGTCTCAATTCACATAAAGAGTGCTCTTTGGTGCTCTCGCTCTAGAAAATACGTCACAACTTCGTCAGAGAGAGCACTCTCTGCATGTCTCAATTGTTCACCGAGTGTGCGAAAGAGCGAGAGCACGAAGTTGTATACTCGCTTTCGCTCTCTCATGCTCTCATGCTCTCTGGCGTACGTCATCTTGATTACAACTATGATTTGAGGTTACTGAAGTAATATGCGACATATATTTCAAATAATTCCATATTTATGCAAAAATATTAATTTCCAATGATCAATTACCTATGGCAAGATATTTCGGTCGTAATATGCCATTAGATACATAAAATAAATAAAATTTGGCATCGCCTATAAACAGCTATTCCCACTCGAAATACGACGCCGGTAAGTTAAAAAAAATTTATTTGAATCGTTCACATATGTATTTAATACGTTTATAACTTGTATTAATAAAATTTACGCACTTGTAATCTTAGCATCGTTTGTTTACAAACACGAGAGAACATCGTCCCAACTGGAGTGAGCGAGAGCACCAGAGAGGAAACTAGAGCTCTCTCTCGGTGTTATGCGAAAGAGTACTCGCTCAACAGAGTACTCTTTGAATTGAAACACGACCCAAGTGGGGGGAGAGGTAGCCACCAAATTAGCCAGCCGTCATACTGCTTTAACCTCAAAAGTACACATCAGACTGGTATTCTCAAGGTAAATTAATGAATCATGCTCTTTAATTAATATTTTAGGTTGAAAACTCTATATCGTAGCCCTGTTTACACACTTCCTAATTAATATTTCCTCAATTTTTTTATTTAATCGGCCATATTGTTCATAGGAACGTCAAGCGTTTGTTTGGTTACACTCCTGGCGACATGCTCCATCTGGACCACGGTCGTAGAAGAACAGGTCTGGACACTCGCCTGGAACCTTGACCCCTTTGTTGTTTCGCTGCAGTTCACCAAGTTACCGACAATGTTGTACTTTTTGGCGCTGTAACCAGGGCGGTCGGATTCAAACTCCGCCCACTTCTCTCCCACGAAGATAAACAATTTATCTAAACATATTTTTTTTTATCAATTTGTGAAATACTTCCTTCGCTCACAATCCTAAAGCCTGGCTCCAGCGATTTTTATTTACTTCAAAATGCTAACAATGGAAAAAAGTGGGCGGAGTTTGAGCCCGACCGCACTAACTGCAGCGCCAAAAACGTATAACATTATCGTGAACTTGGTCAACTGCTTCCAAACAACAAGGGGTCAAGCAAAATACATTGGTAGATAGGAGAGTGTCCAGACCTGTACTTCTACGACCGTGATCTGGACCCATCTTTGTTGTCTCCCACTTGCCAAGGCTGGTCACAATTACCAACCTTGTAACAACATTAAGTATTGCCAACTTCGGCACATGACACGACACTGAGTGGCTTGTGTGTACAAGTGACAACTACATTACTTACACCGATCAGTGATACCCGTAGCGCTCCATCGAATTTATCTCTTACTAACAAAAACTCAGCCTGCATAGATAGCCACCTGAAATGCGTCATCTGTCTCGGCTGTATAACGCTTCGCTAAGCTGTGGTCGTATATCTGTCATTTAACAAATACCACATTGTATTTGATTTGGATCGCCCGTACCTTTCCGTCGCGTCCAGGCTACACAGTCAGCGCAGTTTCAGAAAATTTGGGATCCCGGTCAAGCTCATTAACCAACGTTCAGATTATAAAAAATCTAAATTTTATTAATTACTATACGCGACTTATTTTACTACTAATATTTAATTCTAGATTTAAAAAAAACACTTGCTAGTACGTCGCTGCACACAAAGGGGTTTTTCTCACAAGTTTTGCTATGATTTTACCTAGTGCTGGGCTGATGCTGATTCCGATAGGCCTGCCATAGTATCTGCTGATATTACAATATTGACGTGAGTATACATCAGCTAAATTAATTTCGGATACTCGGCACCGATACTGTAGTTTTACTTTTTACTTGAAATTTACATTTCCCAACGACGGGAAACATATCATTTTGCAAGATAATGTTATGCGAAATCCCAAAACCAAATTTTACTTTTCTAACTCACTGTGCAACAAGGTTTTTCCTAAAATTGCTTAGTTCTTTAAAACAATTCCACTGAGTAATTTAACAATAGCCTAATACTAAGTGTGCGCACATAGTAAATAAAATATTTATTCATAAAATGTAACTTCAATTTGAATTCATTCGTAGAGTAAATTATAATTACTGTCGGTATCTGTAGTAACGGTAACAAAGTATCGGGATCGAGAAGTATCTGCAAAATCTGTATCGGCCCAGCACTAATTTTACCTGAAGGCTCCCTCAAAAGATATCGAAATTGAGTTTTACAAGATCCGTTTTTTTTTTCACATGGTTAATATATGTGTACCTAGGTTATAATCTCGGCATCCACAACAAAGTTTCAGGTTAAAGCATTGTCTGTTCTTTTACAAGAGTTAAGATCACACTTAGTTTAAAAACCGTACTATTGATATCGAATATACGTTCGCATTTATTAACACGCTAATTTTTCGTCACAATAAATCCGACTGTTTTTTTATTCTATATACATATTTTTTTTCGCACACAAGTATTAGGAACTTTGTTTTGAGCGCATTATTTTCCAAAATACCTTAATGCAATTGTTAATTTATCGTATAATTGCATATCCAGTCTCAAATTTTTTTAAAACAATCTGTTAAAAAGCATTTGAGTTCTTTGCCCCGACGTGAAAAAAATAATTGAGCATTGCCGCCTTAGTCAACACATTTAAATGAATCTTGCCGTTTAAAATGTTCAATATTGAACTGGTTGCAGAGGTTACGTAATTCTGCCTGCCTGACTGTTGTTACGATTACCAAGAGCATCGCCTGGAGGACGGGCTAGCGACGACGACAGAAGTCAGTGGTCGCACAAGACAAGGGCCTCAGCGATTCTCCCCACATGTACTGAAGTGTGGCAGTATAACGCTATGTATTGGGGGAATCGGGGTCTATCTCCTTCAAGCCTTCAAGCCGTCATCGGCTCGCCAGGATGGTCTTGGGTCGAGACCCACGACGTGCCGCCGTCCGTCGCTAGCCGAGCACATTTATCATCAGCCTCTGGCACGTTGTGTTACGGTGAGATCTAAGGTGTCCAAAGGGTCACCCAACATAGATTAGAACGTTAACATTATTATCTAATCAGCCTCCTATCTAAATTAGGTAATATAACTTTGTAGTATTTTTTAAAATATAAACTATATAGAGTAAAGCCCCCGTAATTATATTAACATGTTTCAATTAACCGTAACCCTCACCCTTAACTTAACCAAATTAACTAGTTTCAGTATAAAGTGCCTACCTCTGACTACAGCCACCCACCCACATTAACCCATGTGTAAAACGTAGTTAAATAATAATTTGTAACACTGTGCGTCTAAACCATCGTGAACTTCATGTATAGTACAGAAAATATATTCATAGCTGCTTACCGACGTAAGCATTTCGTTGCAAACTCATGTGACCAGCACGTTAGCAATTCATCTGCGGACATTATTTTTAAGTTATGCATTAGCGTTTCTTTTTCTCAGTTGGCCGAGTTAAAAAATCGGCGGAAGAAGCTCGTAGCAAAACTAGCACAATTCAAGTAAGCTAACACATACCAGTAAACAAGCTGTATCACTACGTAGCGATATTTCCAGTGGACGAGGCCTTCCACCAACAAGGACGGACCCCAGCATACGACAATAAATTTAAGGAAGACTGCTCCGTATGTAGTGGAATCAAGTGAATAAATATTATGTGAAATATAACAGTAAACAGAGGTAAACTAACTACACAAGATATTAGGTTCTACTTTAACCTCAGGTGTTTTCGTGGAAATTTTTAAGGGTGACGTCTGCCGTTACGTGTCTGTGGCCCTCGCAAAACAATGGCTGACGAAAATCGTCAGTAAGCACGAAACGAAACGGGCTACGTCAGCTCGAGTGCTGCTATCTCATTTCTCCGCACTTCGAACTCAAGTCGATAGTGGGAAGCAGAAGCGCAGGGACCACGTGGGAGCCATTGTATCCGGCGAGGTCGGCTGCACCACACGCTACGTCGACGACGATGCACTAACTTCGCTCTCTCGTCACGTCACGTCTTCATGCGGACTGCAAGACATCGAGACACTTGGGCAGCTATTGGGCTTGACACATCGATACTACTGCAGAACAGACGGTATATAAGGCGTTTGTGACTAATGTTTACGGTGTCAGGTTTAAAATATAGAAGTCCTCGCCTGATAAAAGTAATAATAATAATAATAAACACCGTGTCAGTATGAGGTATTGAATGAACTCGAGGGCAGGGTATCACACTCAAAGAGGCAGGCTTCTAACTGGGTCTTCCACAATTTTTCACTATTTCTTTTATTTTTGTTTGTACCAGATTTTTTTTTATTTTAGACACTCAATGTGACTAAATTTTGCTCTTATGAAATTCATGTTTCCGTTTAAAGGACTACACTAAAACCAACTGATATACCAAACTAAAAAAAAGTGGATAAAGACATTAGAGGCTCTAATGTAATGCTCATTAAAATAAAGAATAAAAATTATTTGAATTAAAAAAATGCTGAAACTGAAAATAAAAATTTAAAAAATTCAATATTTTTTAATACAAATAATTTTGTTCTTTATTTTTATGAGCATGACATTGCAGCCTGCAATGTCTTTAGCCACTGTGATTTTTTTTTTTTAGTTTGGTATATCAGTTGGTTTTAGTGTAGTCGTTAAAACGGTAACATGCAAATATGACTTTAACAAGCCATTACCCGAAAACTATTAGAGATAAAAAAAAATTTCATAAGAGCAGAATTTAGTCACATTTTGTGTCTAAAATATGGAAAAAAATATCTGGTTCAAATAAAAAATTAAAAAATTGTGATGAAAATTGCGGTAGCCCGCACCCTTAAGGTGGCCGCCTGCCGAGATCGTAGAGCGGTGTGCAGACCTTCTGCCGTAACAATATTATTCTAGAACTGTTCGACGCACAAGGAGACTGCTGCGTTTGTCTGTGTTATCATTATTACTAATATTGTTTCCCTGTCTACAGTTATTTGCGTTTGTTCGCTTTCCTCAAGTCGTCTGTGCCTCTGTTGTGTCATTTTCAGAAAGTACTTTTTTCGTTCGCTTTTTTTTTTTTTTTTAGTTTCGTTCTTTTGTCATTTAATGACGGAATTAAAACTAATACGAGTTGTTTTGTTTCCAAACTGACCACAAGCGTTCTTGGTTGTTTTTCTATGCCTCTGTGTTCGTTTGTGTCGATTTATTATTTACTTGTGTTGTTCGTTGGTTAATTCAGTGTAGAATTTCATGTGTATCCACTTGTTTTCCAGTTGTCAAATCAATGTTTGGATGTTTGTCTGTGACACACCACTTGCTGTAATGGCGTATATCCAAAATGTTGCTTTGGTTGGGATAGTTAGACCTCGTTGTACTGCCTTTCTATTACGGCCGTTTATTGCTATAGCTCATATCACCGTTATACCCAGCGGGATCTTGTATTGGTACCAATAACAGCTCAAGTCATTTCGTGTTACTTGAAATTATTCCCGGGCCGTTAGAAGCAAGTCAGCCAATATGTTTTTACAAATACAACCTCGTCATCGGTAGCTGCCCCCACGTCCTTATAATATATACAAATAAAACACAATCGTCTTTTGAAAGCCTTTACTGTCTAAGGCACCAGCATACCGAAATCCGCAACTGATGTTAAACGAGCATAATTTACTCAATTTTTTGTCTCCGTCAACTCCTTTAGTATGGCTTGTTTACTATTTTTTTCCACAACAGACTGTAGCACCTCTTCAGACAGTTTCATAAACTATAAATCTCCACCTCATTTCAAATCGTCCATTGCTCTGTCACCAGAAAAGCCTACACATTTTATAGTTAAAGTTCAATGTTCAGAACTGTTACTATAATAAGAATTATTTATTATGAACACTGTTAAAATCCAAATTGACGACACTTCTTTACCATTAAGCAGTGAGCATATAATTTTATCTGTCGAATGTTTGTCAATGATTCAAATAAATCAGCTTGGCATCTTTACAGACACGGAAGTGTGAGAGATTCCGAAAACATGTTCCTTACATACGTGCCGAAATTTTAAAAGCAAAGAAGCATAGTTTGTCACTTTTGGGCGTTATTTTAATAAACATACGTGCATGTAAACTATCAACAGTGCGGCATAAATTAAAAAAAGTATACGCGTAACACACATTGACACAAGCCGAGAACTATTCTTACAGGCATCGTCTAGTTGGACGCGCTGCAGCGTAATGTGGTCTAGACACGCGCGTGTCGTATACGTCATAAGTAGAGATGATGGTTGATGGTATATCGCGAAAATGATTTCTGCCAACATACCCTTGAATACGCTGTAGTTAATAGCAACACATATGATTGGGTGAAGTACGTCTGATACAACGTAGCTGTCTACAGACAAATAACAGGCATTGAATGTTACTGTAGCAGAATTCTGGTTGGCTTAGTCTAATGGGGCAACAGCCTCACGTACAAGCAAAAACAAGTAATCGTCTGGTAAGCTGAATGTGCATTGAAACCCAGCAAACAGTGAAGTTTTCCAGCGATAAACCTTACCATCATCTCTAGTCATAAGCCGTGTCCGAAACTATCTTTAAGGTACATACCTAAATTTTTCACGTGATCAGCATTTCATACCTTAACTTGTGTATTTGTGGTTGAAAATTACTGAGGTGGAGCAAAGGAGTAGCACAGTGTAGCCTATCCCAAAAAAGCTCCGTAAATTTGTTTACGTTTTATTTCCGCGTTTCAGCTACCAACCAAATACCTATGAAACAGAGATGATGAAAATTAAATGCCTATCATCATATGTGTATGATAGTTTATTAATTTCATTTTAAAATTTATTTGCGTAAAACAATGTGAGATTATGCCCAGTGTGGCGAGATTTTGTGGGCAACCTAATTTTATTGTGTATATGTCTACAGCTATTTAAAAAACGCATAAGTACATAACCTTGAAAATAAATCAAATTAGTTAATTTATAACAAAATAACGTGAGAATAAAAAAAGTTTTTACTATTTGAATATAAAATTAGGTGGTCATAATTTCCTCCCATTAGACATAATCTCTCTCCGTTTTTCGGTTCGTATTCTGATATCAATAACCCTAAAGCAGAGTAATAATTTTTAAATTGAATTCACATTGCAAGGAGAGACTCTACAGCTAAATATTTGACCTAAATAACAAACTACGTTTTATTCAACGGCACTACGTTAAAATTTAAATAAAACAACATTTAGAAACCAATAAGTCTAGTTTCTAGCGCTTTTTTGTAACGTTCAAATCTATCCACCCTACATTCCGAGAACATAAAATAGCAAGGAGGTTATTTCGGACACAGCTATAGTCTCTATACGTAAGGCAATCAGCTGACTTGAGTTGTTCCGACTTTCTGCGAACATGTTCGGACTCGTATTCGGAGGACCCAGGTTCGATCCCCGGCTCCGGCAATCCTAATTACGGTTATTCAATGGCTTATCGAAATCGCTTCAGGTGAATGCGGGGATGGTTCCTTAGCTTAGGCCATGACCGACTCCTCTCTCAGCTCCTTTCGTTGTATCAAGTTGTGTCGCCATCTATAATGACCTCGCTGTCGACGAGAAGTAAATCCCACTTATCTTACCTACTTTCTGCCGTGCCTTGGATATTTTTATTGTCACTAAACTGATATTTCTTGCTTGAAAACGACAGTAATTAATGTTCGTTTTGTTATCTGAGCGGCAGAAGCATAACAGATGGGGACCCTCACTCCGATGCGAAAAAATCATTAAATGCACGAATACAAAATAAAATATATTTGCACGGCTGTTCATGAAAGATTTATAAACCCATTATTGGCAGCCGAGACAGCCGACGCCTTTGCGATGGTTCAGATAGGCTGCGTTAATGTATGGGAGGGGGGGGGCCTTAACATCGGTGGAGTGCTAAGGGTTACACCACTAACCGACTTGCTTACGTAATGCAGGTACCTTCTCTACGCAAAATTTCTCAACTAACGTGCAGTACTTTACAATTATTTCTTTCCTTATGAGGCTTTAAGAGCACGGTCTACCGCAACTTCCATCACCATGTTTTATTTTTATATTTCTACCAGAAATTTTTTTTTATTATTTTAGACACAAGCTGAGATTAATTTTTGCTCTTATGAAGTTTTTTTTATCTTGCATAGTTTTCGCGTAATGGCTCGTTTAAGCCAAAATTTGCAGGTTTCCGTTTCAAGGACGACACTAAAACCAACTCACTTAGCAAACTGGAAAAAAAAAAAAAAAAATCGCAATAAATGATGTCGTAGGCTACAAGTTCAGATATGTTAAACCACAAAATAAAATATTTTTGTATTTAAAAAAGTATTGAATATTTTTAATTGTTCCTTTAAATTTCACCATATTCATTTAAATACACAAAATTCTTTGTTTTTATGTACCTCACATTGTAGACTGCCAAGTCTTTATCCACTGTGAATTTTTTCAGTTTGGTATGTCAGTTGGTTTTAGTGTAGTTCTTAAAACGGAAACACGCAAATTTTGAATTTAACAAGCCATTACGCAAAAACTGTGAGAGATAAAAAAAATTCATTAAAACAAAATTTGGTCACGTTTTAAGTCTAAAATAAGGAAAATAATATCTGTTACAAATGAAAATAAAGACACGGTGCCCTTAAGTGATGACTGTATCATTTTACTGTCGGAAGTTTGGATAAGTTCAACACATGTTTTCTTCCTTTCTATTTTACGAAGTTGGTTGATCTTTACTCACACTTGGCAGTCTGGAAAATGTCCGTTTTAGCCATTTTGAAAGACTAAAAAAATATGTTTCTAATAAACGTGATGAACCTTAAAGTGACACGGTTTGAAGTGTGTGTTATTTTCGTAGATATACAAATACATATAATTAATGTTAAGTAGCTATGTCAAAAATAAATAAATACATATTAATCTAAACTCGCTGCAGTACATTTAAAGGGCCGGTAGAGAGACCCCATAAAAGAAATCCCGCCTGCGTTGAAGTTGGTTATTAATAAGATATTTCTTGTATAAATACCATCCGCATGAACAGCTTTACGACAAAAAAACACATTTCAGAAGAGTAATACTTAAATACTTTCAAAGCATTGCCCGCATGGAAAGCATTTTTTTCCGAGCCCTGTGACATAAACGTAAAAGCGGCTTATTCGCAAAGTTGTACCTCAAAATCTAGAACCCATATTAATACGAAACTACCAGGTTTCACATAAAAGTCAATTCAGGCACCTTAACTCTGCGTTTGGTCCATCACACAGCGCCAGTTCTATTTTCCAAAATTGGACCACTTGGGACTCGTGATCCGTCCCCGGCTTCATGCACAAGCAATCCGAGGTTCTCGCCAATTTAAAGTCTGAGAAAACACGAAGCTCGTACCGACCTCAAGGACTCTTAATCATGCCCTAGCCGAATGAGAATTTCGTTCCTTTCACAGAGTGCCAACTATCCTGAGGGAAACTTGGTTAGATTAATATTACACCCCTATACCCAGCTCGCCGACGATCTATTAAAGGGCGCGGTTCACCTCAGTTTTCAACGTCTATTTTTATTTGTATATTTGTACCAGATAATTTTTTTATTGTTTTAGAAATAAATATGATTAAATCTTCCTCTTAGGAAATTTGTGTACCTCTCATAGTTTTTGCGTAGTGAGTCGTAATCGTCAAAATTTTCGCTTTACAGTTTTATGTACGCCACTAAAACCAACTGACATACCAAACCGAAAAAATTCAGTGTATAACAATGTTGTAGGCTATTATTTGATATATATATATATATATATATATATATATATATGTTTGAAATTTTATTAACTACAAAAACATTTAATTTATATATATATAAATTAAATGTTTTTGTAGTTAATAAAATTTCAACCATTTTTTAAAAATACAAAAATATTTTTTTATATGTGTCAAATCATACCCTAACAACATTGTTATACACTGTCAAATTTTTCGGTATGGAATGTCATGTCAGTTCGTTTTAGTGGCGTACATAAAACCGTAAAGTGCAAATTTTGACGTTTACGACTCATTACGCAAAAACCATGAGCGATTAAATAATTTCCTAAGAGGAAGATTTAGTCACAATGTATGATTAAAATAAGAAAATGAATATCTGGTACAAATATAAAATTTAAAAAATGGCGTCAAAAACTGAGGTGAACCGCGCCCTTGACACGTCAGAATCGCTACGGACTTTCGTCAGTGCTTCCCTGATTTCGTCCTGACCAAGCATAGTTCACCGAGTCCCAGTGTGCACGCTCTAGGTGCACCTCACCTCGCAGTGAGGACGAGACACCTCGGGAATGTGGGCAGGACCAGGTCCGATACACAGATCGCCGTAATCATCTTATTACGGCAGCGCACCAAACTACCTTCACTTTCATTTCGCATGTATGTTTAGCTCAACCCTGCAGATTTTCCAACCAAGTCCCGTAGCTCTTGCTGTACGACGTAAACACTGCGCGCCAGTTCGGCGCCTTGCACGTAAAAGCAGTGGGGCACTAGTCGAGCGAGCTAGTGTCACCCTTATCGTTCCTTCGCCTCTTAGCTCCAAGGCACACAAATGCTGCAAAAATGTGGTGCATTCAATCCATTACCTTTAATTTATTTTTTATCACGCTACTCCAGTTCATTCAAAATCTAGTGTATCCGCATGCATTAAACTATGGTTAAATATGAAAGAAGTAATGTTCCACTATTACACAATGCGTGCTTTCTTATCTGCACGTATTGTTCCGTGTTTAACACGTACAATCAACACTTTTTGTTGCGCCACCACGGCGGTAAATGACGTAATGTTTATACAAACTGCTATTTTACATTAAGGTAACTCTCCCATTAGCTTTGCTGTTTCGACTTTTATAATTTTGGGCATATTTTATCCTTTCTTTACAACAACTCCTTGAAATGATGTCCTATATCGCCGAATTTTCCGTTCTTTGAATTCGAATCAAGGACAACAGTTAATTTATTAAAGTGTACATTATTAAATGTTTTATAAAGTACATAAAATTAGATCCTAAAATGAACAGTATTTTAGATGCAAGTCGAGGATATCAACCAAAAAAATTTCAGCTCAGAATTTAATGTGGCTAGATTAAACATATGTGAAGTAGATACTTGGCAATGGGTCTGACTACTGTATTTCGTTATAGGAGTCGAGAATAAAAATTAAAAATTACCACAGAGATGATTAAACAAAATCAAATTATCACATATTACTAAGCGTGGCTTACGGTATTTCTTATATTAAAATATTGGTGATGACAATACAGGTTTAAAACATTGAATTGTTATTTTGAATACAAACCTTCCTTAAAAAATTTGGTTTCTTTCAATACTGTTTACCTTGGGTATAGATCACATACCTCGAAACATATTTAAGAATCTCCGTATTTGTAATTACATATTAAAATTTTTTGATGTTCTATGTTTTGCGTTATATGAAATAAGAAGTTCTTGAACCCCTCGTCATATGTAGAGCTTAATTAATGTTAAAATCACACATTATTATTCTATAGTAGTTTCTTAAATACATGTGCGAACTCAACAGGCTTATTCCGCACGAAAATAATAAGGTAAAAAAACTAATCGTACCAAGTAAGTCCCTACTTTCCTTCGTTCCTTTTAAGTGAGAGCAATAATACCAAGTGGATTTTAGAATGAATTTGTGTGAAAAGTAAGTTCACGACTCTGACGAACAAGCAAATCGTCACGTGATGAAGAACTAGGGGTTATGTTGCGATAAGATTGTGATTTACGGCATCGTCCGCCACAATTCCCACATGCGAAAATCCGGGGACCGACCCCGTTGTGAATTGAGCCCGAGTAGCTTTGGTGGGAGACGAATGGTTGACCATTCGACCACCGCCCCCGCCCCCTCCTTCCCACGGGGAGATTGATAAAAGGCAACACAGGCTAACACACATCTTCATTCTCCAAAACCGCAACGTGAAATGCCTGTTTAGTTTCCATGTTAAATGTATCTGCCCCTTCCTTTATTTTACTGTTCTCAACGCGAGCCAATCGGCTATAGTCGTTTGCCTAAAACCACATCTACACATCTCAAATTTTTCCAATTTTCCCATAGTGAAGTCATACACACACACAAAATAATTTGTAGCTATCGGGATTGCATAGTGACATCGTCGTTCACTATTCATACCATGTTTACTCACACTTTTGGGTGGCTTTCTTTGTTAACGGTGCCTCTTAGCCTAGGCCATCCCGGCGCCCGGCCCCCATGGGCGAGGGGAGAGATCACGCTCTGCCACGCAGTGTACTTTAGCTAACAGTCTGTTGGAACCGCGCGAACCCTTTCGCGGAACGCAGAACTGCGCCTCCATGTCACCTACCAAAGGAAGACGGAAGCTAGCGAGAGAGCCAAGGGCCACCCATCCCCGGATCTCGGCGACTTATCTGTCCCCCGACTGAGACCCACAGCTCAGCCTCCTATTGGTTTGAGTCGGGGCCCATCTTACCCCTAACAGACTCACCGGGCATGCTCCCGGTCACTTTCGCAGACTACTCGTCGGCCTTTCTCAGGGGAGGGTCCCCTCCAGGCCTGCCCAGCATATAGGCAACCACTACCACTACGAATCCAACCCTGACCAGTCACGGCAGATAACCATGCCGTGGGACTAACCTGGTCGCCCGTAGTACTTCCTAATTTCCATGGCATTCGTGGGTTTTCCAGCCTGACCGTCTGGTACTAGAGGATCCCACAGGGTACTCCTTATTACCTGGAGTACCCACCGGGGGGACTCCCTTACAACCCGTAGGTCCGGGCGTGGGACCTGTTTCCCAGACTGCATCAGGTTTGTCCTTTACCATTACCCT
>PNEQ01113505.1:0-13894 GCA_003012365.1 Medauroidea extradentata
TCGGTACTTAATTGTTTTTGACGTGCCGACAGAACACACACTAGAAAACCTTTTCACAAACTCTTTTCAAAACATAAAAACCTGACAACAAAAATTAAAGTACTGCCTTATACGTCTTTTTGGCGCGAGTATGCTGAAAATAACCACGTTACTACGGGAGATCTCTTAAGTCCCTTCCCGTTGACCGTCCCCACTTCCAGTCCCTGTTGGGTCATTAAAACTGAAATGTTTGGAATGTTTATCATTACGCTGGTGTGCTACACTGACAAGTTACAGACTAAAACCTACGTGTCACTTACGTGGCTAATTTCTCCACGAGGAGAGAGAGTTCGACTAAATGACCAATGGCCGGTGATACTACGAATGTCTTGTAATTTTTGTGATAATTAGTTTGTTCATTTGTTGTGTCGTTAATGAGTTACCTCTTGGTAAATATTGCCACGTAGGTGGGCGTGATCCGATATGCGGTTGTTGTGTTCCCGTTCCTATCTGGCTGATGATCCATGCACACGTCGTCGGGTGCACAGCTGACGTAAGGTGCGCGGGGGCACTGTTGACGGTGATGGTGGCGCTGAAGGGACAAACGGGCTAGGGTGGTTGGCGTCAAGTATTCAACGCAAAAGAAAAAAATGTATTTGTTTTGGTGATATGTTAACTTAGTATTTAACACACAGTCAAATACACATAATTGTTAATGTAGCCTCTTAATATATTTTGAATAAACAATTCGTCTGTAATAACATTTTTTTTAATGATTCAACTTCCAAAAGTCTACCAGTAATAATAAAATATGTGTGTCGAAATTAATAACTTTACCAATTTCTTAAGGCATATATAAATGTTATGAATTATCTACTAAATTAATTGCAACAAACCTCATGTATATTTAAAAAATATTGTGAGCTATCTAGTGGTCATATTAGGAACTTGCCTAGAAATCCACTACGTCCGTGAGAGCTCCTGCTCGGATATCCCAGGGAGCACCTGCTCGGACATCCCAGAAAGCTCCTGCTCGGACATCCCAGGGAGCTCCTGTTTGGACATCCCAGGGAGTTCCTCACAGGAGCTCTGTGGGAGCTCCCTGTAAGGACATTCCTGGGAGCTCCCCAGATGAGGAATTTAGGATGACCCAAATTCGTCTTCCAAGGAGCTTCCTGGAATGTGATATAGCCTACTTTTCGAGTAGGTACTTGGGACATCCTAGGGACATGGTATTTTGGAGCTCTCGGATATCTGAAATATCCATCCCTAGGACATCCCGAGGATCGCATGTACCCGGATATCCTCAAAGGATGTTCCTAGGACATCCTGGGGACTTGCTGTGCTGGTAGGGAAATTGCAAGGAACACTTTCCTTCGTTTTTTTAAATTATTTATTTGTTGCCCCTGGCCGAACTACCACAAGCTACATCACAAATAGTTTACAGCAAAAACACACAAGCACGCAATGAAAAATTTGCACTTACGCTGATATTATTTACATTTTCAAAGACGTTTATTTGGTTGAAGAAATACAAACAAGCAAACCACGATTCAATTACAAAATAAATGACACTTTTTACAGTAAAATAAGTAATAAAATGGCCAGAGGCGTATGAACGTTTCGAAATTGGGAGGGTAGATCTTGGAAGCTTGATCCAATCAATAATCCAGGGGGTCTGGTGGAGCACTCCCGGGAAAATTTGGGATTTCAATGTGTAAAATGGTACACTTAGAGCATTTTTCTCATTTCAGACATGCTAATATTATACTTGCTGAATAGTGATTTTTTTTTTAAATCGTTTCACCCTAGCCCACAAAAAATTAATTTCTGTCAGAAAAAATAAAACCAAGACATTAAATTTAAGCAATCAGCCCACAATTTATGCATAAGTGAAATATTATATATTGACAACATCCTTGCATACAAGTTGCTACAGCATTCGGTGCTGTTTTGCAAAGCAAGCTTCGTTTATAATCAGGAATCTGTGTAATACTAAGACATAAAAATAAAAGTAGGGTAAATAGTACTTCTTACTATAAATTCCATTAAAAGGGTGTTTTAATAGTTTTGAAATATTCACGCTTAGTACGTCCGTCAGGAAAATACTATGATATTAATGATAAAAAATGTGTTTTCAATCATAGAGGAAATAACATTATAAGATTGTCTTCATAGTAATATACATAAACATTTCGCATTTCTATGAAGGTTGTTTAGTACACATTATTCAGTAGTATGGGATTACATGTGTAACTTGGGATATTTGTTGAAATGTGTTCATCTTAAAATGTTGCTTCCCGGCAAGTCGTTCAAAGTACAAATATTTTCTTGAATTTTGTAGTAAAAGTGATTCTACTACCTCGCATGTTACTTCCCGGTCCTCCACACCCTGTCATCTCAGATACTTGGACTTCCGGGCACAGATAGTATACAATCAACATTGAATTAAACATATAAACTAACGGCATACCCTTTCTTAAATGGCATATAAAGCTAAAGCTAGACATAAATAAATCATCAGTCATCCACCTTTCGTCTGTGGGTCCGTTAATCACATGATCTACAGCCAATGAGCAGCCTTCCTAAATGTTATCCGCCCATAAAAATTGTAGCAAATGTTAACTTTTGACGACGAAGGTAGTACAGCCTTATAAATTCACATTTCAACATACTCAGAAGACTCTGAAGTTTTTAAAATATTGTTTTAATTTAAGTACCGGTGTTTTCCTTGCGATTTAATTGGTTTAAACAACTATCAGTTAGAGTATTTTCTATTCAGCCACAACGTAATTTCCTCTGTTTGAAGATATTTTTTGGTCAGCAATAACATGTAGGTCTTGAGCGCTGGTGATTGCTGACGTGATGTGAATATGGAGTGGCACCGGAATTTAGGGTGGGGGAAACATAAGATCTCCGAGAAAATCCGCCAACGAGCGGCATCATACGGCACCATTCTCACATGCGAAAGTCCAGGGACCGACCCCGATGGGAGTTGAACCCGGATCACATTGGTGGGGAGGCGAGTACTCTAGTCACTTCGCCCACCACGGTCTCTTATATGATGCAGCCAGCAAAATAATGAATTTTTTTTTTATTTGCGTAGCTATTTCATTTGTTTGAACGAGTTTCAGGCCGCAAAATATTTTCTAACTATTCATTTACATATGCTTCGTAAAACAATATTCCTTATGTTATACAAACGCTATATATTTATTGGTAGCCTTGATAAACCAATGAACGTATGACACATTACTAAACCTCACAAATTTTATACCTATATTACATGAAATAAGAAGCTGACTACGAGAATGCTTTGAAACTTCATAACCATTTTCACACACATCCATACATTTTTTCTTTTGATTCAATAGCGTATCATACATGAAAAAAAACATTTTTTTAATGTTTTCTTGCTTATTTTGTGTAATTTACTTTGACACTATGTACATAATATCTCTGTATAAAAAAACGGGGCGCGGCGTTTGTCCTAAATTCGTTTTCTAAAACCATTTTCCGAGGTTTTGTTGCTTGTAATTCGTTTGTCCTAAAATCTTTTGTCCTAAAGTCATTTATCTTAAATTCGTTTGTCCTAAAGTTGTTTGTTCTAAATTCGTATGTCCTAAAATCATTTGTCCTAATTTCGTTTGTCCTAAAATCGTCTGTCCTAAAATCGTTTGTCTCTTAATTTCGTTTGTCCTAAAAGCATTTGTCCTAAAAGGCGTTTGTCCTAATTTAGTTTGTCCTAATTTCATTTGTCCTAAAGTCGTTTGTCTTAAAAGACATTTATCCTAAAATATTTTGTCCTAAATTCGTTTATCTTATAATCATTTGTCCTAAAATCGTTTGTCCTAAAATTTTAGTCTTAATTTCGTTTGTCCTAATATCATTTGTCCTAAAGTTATTTGTCCTAAAGTTATTTGTCCTAATTTCGGTTGTCCTAAAGTCGTTTGTCCTAAAATGTTTTTGTCTTAAAATTTTTTGTCCTGAAATCATTTATCCTAAAATCATTTGTCCTAAAACTAGTTTTCTTAAAATGTATACTTTTTTTCACATTTGCATTGAATTTGGACAGACACAGAAATCACCGCATGGTTTAGCTGGACACTGATGTTGTGCTTATTTCCCCACTACGAGCATCAATGTCGTGTCCTTAATGTGTTGACAGAGAACGCCTCTAGTGGTCAGCGAGAGAACGTGCTCGTGACGAGAAACAGCTTCTCAACACTGCCTTCCCTCTGCAGTGTCAGTGTTCAGGAGGGCTCTGTCCGAGTTCCCACGCTTTCTTTCGTTGGTGTCGCTCCCAGCTGCTGACGATACTCTGGGGTTCTGGCCACGCAGTATTGTGGTAACCGCGCCCTTTCATTTTAAACACACATGAACTGTTAAGCAATTTAATCAATTAACTTTCAAATGTTTACAGTATATTTATGAAAAGTTCTGCTAGTAATGCTGTACGTTAAATTTCTATAGATCAATTAATTAATTTTTAAGGATTGTTTTTCAAGTGTCCCTGTTACTTTTTGGAGATAGATTTGGGGGAGGGGCGTTCATAAGCAAGTGAATGTTAGACATTTTTTTTTTAATTTTTGAAGCCTATCTTGAAGAATTTAGTGAATCACTATTATTTTGGTGACAAGTAGAAGACAGAAAATATCATCCACGCATGGACTATGAGCGACCCGAACGAACTTCTCTAGTTTACCTATCTACCAAGCATTTACTATGTTAACTATCAATTATTTATTTGTAATAAATATGGATTCTTCAGATATTTCGAAAACATCTTGATTCACCAAGATTTAAATTTGATTAATGTAAATTTTACTATTAAAGTCGCCTATTGTGGAGTGGTTCTGTATGACTCAGACAGAAGCATTTTATAAAACACACAGTTGGATAAGTATAAAATACAGTGGCGTAGCCAGGGGTAAAGGGGGAATAAAACAGGGGTTGATATCGGGATATACCACCCCTCCCTAAATAATAAGTCTAAAACTGTTTTTCACAAAATAGTCAATTGTCCTTCTTTCTTAATGAAAACTGCGAGAGAGAGAGAGGCTATTACTACGAACATAATGTTTAAAGCTGCAAATATTTTAAACGCCTATTACATTAATTATTCTATTCAAAGGTAAAAATGTGGCTAACCTGCCATCAGCCTCCCTATATAACGTTCGCTGTGTGTGTACTAGGTACTTAAGTACACGATTTCGATATGTATGCGATACAATACTTTGTAGCAAAGCAGAATAATTTGACTTCCAGCTCACTAATTCCCGCACATGTAGAAGATAAACCAAGGTACGGACACGTGAATAAATATTAATTTATCGATACAAAACGAATGCAAAATTGACTAACATCATTTGCACACCAAGGTATGGTTGCTAATTTACCTAAAAAAACTACATTTTTAATTATATCACTTCACGTGTTATATATTGGTGTTGGTTTTCACAGTCGCTTATACACTGTAAGAACACCATGGACCTAGGCCAAAAATATACTCTGTCTTCTTTCACGATTATCTTCGAGTAGCGTTGAACTTCAAATATGCCTTGAAAAGCGATACATATCACATGAGGTATAGCTGCATTCCACTTATATACCAACACGTACCTGCAGCCACTGAATTAAACATAGAATTACAACCACAATTTTGGGTGGAAATGTTGCGAGTCAATACTGATTTATTTTTTGCAGTTTTCACATTGATGTGGATGCTGAATTAGATATAAAAATATGAATGTCGATATTCTGTCAAAAGTTGCACTTGCAAAAATGTTATAGTTTTAATGCACATATAACATAAAGAAAGTAAATATTGTGCTCACACAGAATTCTAACTCTCAGCATAATTAACATTAGGTGTGTATGTATTTCCTTTTACAAGGGGTGTATTTTTCCTGTAATATGATTTTAACCGTCACAGAAATATTTTTCCTCTCAATATCAGGCCCGCCAAGAGGACCAGCTAGTAAATAAACTTATTGTTTACAGATGAGTCAATTTTTCAAACCACAGGTGTTTCAAACCGTAAAAAAATTGGGGGTGTGGGGGGCCCAAACTCACATTTGCCCAGGGGCCCGAAATTTCTCTGGGTGGGCCTGCTCAATATAACACTTTTCTTTTCCGTTCAAAACGACCGATTTCACTAATTTTCTTGCCCAATACTTCATCAGTGATTTATGAAATGTTTAATTACCTTGCAAATCTTCTTGCAAAATAAAAAAAAAAACATTTTTTTTATAAAATTTTGATTTCAGAGAATAAAAATAATTATTTGCCAACCGAAGAGTATAATTATAAAATATTTTACTAGTAGCTTTTATTCAGAAACATACCTGATGAATATTCTTCAAGAATGCATAACTTCGACAGCATTCAGGCATCTTACGTGGGTCAGGGTGTGCTGGCTGAGATCATAAATCAGAAAATAAAAATAACAGTAATAGCTCTTGGTGGATATAGATGGCTTATCAGACCACATTTGATTTTTCTCTTGAATCTCAGGGAAGCAAGATAGGTGCGATCTGTTACGCTTTTTAAGTTCGATAATAGAAAACAACAACTTTTGTAAACTTTAAGCGCAAGAATTTCGCCTTTGTCAAACATTTTTAAGCCAAAAATCTTGCATCATAAACTAGATTAAAAAGTTAAGGCGACATAATAAGTTAATTTTGTAACACATATTACTAGTATCATGTTCGCTTACAATTTTGGTAGAAACTATTTTCCTGGATTGTTCGTTTTCGTTTGAGCTATAATGAATCTCAGACTCCTGTCGACATAACAAATGTTTTTAGTGTTAACTTATGTATAGAGAGTGAAATTTTACGTTTTCAATGACCTGCATGTTAGAATCAAATATCCTATACATATTCATGTCCCTGTCTATTCGTTCATTGTCGGCTGTTCCACTGTGTAGCAACTAGTGGAAAAATGGTCGGGACTTGAATATACATAGGATATTTGATTCTAACATGCAGGTAATTGAATTCGCCAAATTTCATCATCTCTACTTATATACCATGTCATATTAAGATGACTATATACCCGACGCATGAACGGTGTTGCGTGTTCCTTTCCACGCAAAACAATTAAACGTATTCCAAACACTTATATCTATGAAAAGAAATCAACACTAATTATTATGCTCCTATTTTATGCAGAACATTTATTAAAAGAGTTGTTTTAAGGGACTAAATTGGCTGAAGATGACTTTTTTACCCCTTGAAGTATCTTATTTTTAGGCCACGTGACTTTAATGCGATGTGACTTTATAGGATATGTAAGTGGTGGATTTAAGCAGTTATCTTAAGGGGGCGGGGGAGTATGCCTTAAGAAGTATATATACCCACCCCACGAAACAAAAGCGGGTGTTTGGTGGCCCTCCCTCGGAAAAATGTGGATTTGTAGGTGCAAAATGGTGCTATTTCAGGAGTTTTCAGGCCAAAAATTTGAATGTACTGCTTTCAAAAATAGTTATATTTTTTACGATAGATTATGCTTGTAAAAGGAAGATCTTTGTGCTGATATAAAAAAAATTCTGTCGTGCCATGTGGTCACCACCCCAATGAATTAGAGTAACAACCATCAATTATAAGCAATTATCATACATTACAGATATGATAGTAAATGTGTCATGCGACGATTCATTTTTTCGTCATCGTGACAGGATGCCGATATTTTCTATGTACAGAATTGTATTTAGGAAAACAGAAATGTATATAATCTGTCTTTGTGGATACAGCAGGTGCAAAAACTGGGCCTTCTCACCCCCACAAACGCTAATTAAACCCCCAAGCTGCCAGACGAGAGGGGAGGAAAGCCAGTCTACCTATTGTGTTTACGATACAAATGTTAAATAGTTACAACAATTACAATGGGTGAAATTTTAGGAATTAATTAAAATACATGTGGGGTATTTGTCAAAGTGCAAATGAATGAAATTATCTAATAAATGCGGCAGTGGCAGGAAGTTTAAAGTGTCTTTGAGGTGCGGAGCCATCTTTCGGAAGCTGTCTTCTTATTGCTCCAGCTGAACCTTAATCTGCAAGGTAAGCGACAGGGAGGTTGGCGCCAAACAAGAGCATGGCTATGTTGTTGACAGATTTTAGGGCAGATGTTTTCGAGCCACGGAAGATGTCTTTGAGACGCAGATAACGGAGGGCCGGGGTGCCGCCGCAAGGCTTCAGTTTTCAATTTATGCGTCAGGACGCCTACGAGTTGCGTCACAAGTTAGGGCGGCAGACCGCTGACGACACCATGGTAACCTTCAACATATTTTAGCTACGTATTGCTGAAACTAGCGGGCGTATAGTCAAGTGCAAAACCGACAAACCTTGTATGATGATAATCATGCTACGGGAGGACAGTGAGAGCTTGCTAACTGGTTTAAACTGAACTTGCCGACTTCTTGTTACTCCCCACACTTTACACCACAGAACTTTAGGTCGCTGCAAATTTCGTACAATTTTAAGATTCTGCATATACGTATATTTTTTTTGTTGAAAAACATTTTCTAATTTTAATGAATGACAAGCTAAGTTGCACAAAATATTTTGAATCTTGAAACTCTAAGTGTTTATTACGTGCTGCAGATTCACTGCATTCTCAGATACAATTTTAAAAACTACAGTGGAAATCACAACCTACCAGACCTCACAAAAGATAGGCGCGACCTGGTAAATTTTGCAATAAATTATGTTCTGCTGGTCCACGATTTTTCTCGAGGATCTTCCGGTTACCCTGGCCCTTCATTCCGGTGCTGCAGCATACGAATATCAGGTCACCCATCACAAGCACAAAATACCTAGTTGTTAAGTACTGATCAAAATCTCTTCACTCGTTCAAAATCCTCGTATCACGGGAACATATACCCCGAAAACCAACAGACTTGTTGAAACTAAACGGAGTGTTCTGAAATTAGATATCACGAGTCAATGGCAATTCACTCAAATTTATCGACACAAGAATAAAAATAATGTATTTTAAGACATTTATGAAAGTCTAGTAAAAATCCTTTACTTTACATTTTTTAAATACAAAAATGTGTTGTTTTTTTTTATTTTTATAGACATTAATTAAAGTTTAGTGTAAATTATTTAACTACTATTATTCATTAAGGTTTCGCTGGGATATGTTCCCGTAGTGTCGAAATTTTGGTTTTCACATGTAGTTATGGGAAAACTATGCACGCTAAATTATTGTTCTTGGGTTTAAAATAGTCACTGGTAACATAATACTATAACACTTACAGTACTAATATATTATCGCTATTTCGAATAAATTAAATGTTAGAATTTTTCACGCTAGAGCGAACTTAAACTGCTTTCACGGTATAAAGAACCTAATAATATTGAACCTGTGTCATAGTATCAGTAGAGACGATGGCATATCGCGAAAAGGTTTATGCTAACATACCCTTGCAAACAGGTACACGTCGTTTGTCCTAAAATCGTTTATCCTAATTTTAGGACAAACACTTATAGCACAAACGATTTTAGGACAAATGCTGTTTAGGATAAACACTTTTAAGACAAACAACTTTAGGACAGACGAAATTAGGATAAATGACTTTAGGACAAACGATTTTAGGACAAATTACTTTAGTACAAACTATTTTAGGACAAATTTAGTTTAGGACAAACTATTTTAAGATAAACGAAATTAGGACAAACGATTTTAGGACAAATTAGTTTAAAAAATGAAATGTAATTTTAGGACAAACGAAATTAGGACAAACGACTTTAGGACAAACACCTTTTAGGACAAATGATTTTAGGACAAACGAAATTAGGATAAATGACTTTAGGACAAATGATTTTAGGACAAACGATATTAGGACAAACAATTTTAGGACGAAAGATTTTAGGACAAATGTTTTTAGAACAAACGAAATTAGGACTAACAGTTTTAGGACAAACGAATTTAGGACTAATGATTTTAGGATAAACGACTTTAGGACAAATGAATGTATAACAACAACTCACTGCCTACCAGATACCATACAAGAGTAACATGAATTAAGGTGGATTCACACGGTCGCCGACAACGCCGAACATACAGAGCGGATTTTTGACCTAGCGATTCACACGGTCGCGGAAAGCTGTAAATTTTCTGCGTACACATAATGCACAACTTTATTTACAATACTGTCTGTGGAGTTGGAGAAAGAAAGTAAATATTGTTATAACAAAACGAAAAATAAGATATGTATGAAGACTTTGTGTAAAATGTGAATTGATTCGTGTTAAAAGTATAACTGTGCTACAAAATTATCCGTGGAATTATGTATGGTGAATCAATTTAACTATCAAGAAACTGTCGTTTCAAGAAAAATGTGGTCATGATCCTTGCCACATCCGACTAATCATGAAAACCTATTCGCTTTACAAATTAAATAGGACATTACGACTGTTGGCAGTAACTGTCAAACAAATTTTGACAATGTGGGCTTCACTGTGTTCTTTCTGACTCAACCCTAGCAGATGCGAAGTATGTAAATATAGGTAATAAACATCGCACGAGATCAGCAACCATTTATATTATAATTGATTACAATATTTAGTATAAGAACACCACAATATGTTACTACAAACGTCATAAAAATACCTATGTTACAAAATAAAAATTACTCCCAATCCACTTAGGAAATCTAAATGACAAAATTCATCAACACCAGTTTCTTTGTCACTTTTTAAAATTTACAAAGATGTTGAAGTTTTGATTTGGAAGCCTATTAAAATACTTAGTTCCTAACTAAATAAGAATATTCTGCATTAAAACTTAGTAGTATCTTTAAAGGCTCTGGCAGAATTGGTATTGCTGGTGGTAGTGCAGGTGGCTGGCGGGCTCTAATTGGCTAAACGGCTTTTCGTGATGTTACCAACTACTAGCAGTTGTGGTAGTTGGCAGTTACAAGGCAAAGTTCGCCAACTTCAACTTCTTGGCTGCTGGACACAACTACCATCACGTGATCGTGACACAGCAGCCAATCAGACGATGTTTTGACGAGCATGCGCAAATTACAGGGTAAGGTAGGGTAGTTTGAAGTGTTCAGAATCTAACCCGTGTGAAATCGACCCATGTAGGAATTTTCAACAACGAGAACAAATATTTTATTTATAAATAAAATAATCCGTAAAGAATCCACCGTGGATGTAGGCAAAATATATACAATGTAGAAAATATGTAGGATTTTTTATTCTTGCTATCTTAAAACCTTTAATAGCAATGCAGGCGTATCCTAACAAACAACAAACATTTGCCACGTGGTCAACATAACCTACTCCAGCGAATAAATTTTCGTAAGTTCCATCGTTGCTGGAAATCCATATATTAAAATAAATAACAAATAACCTATTTTGTAGTCGTAGGTTTAGCTTACAATTTTGTATCAAATGCTCCTACAAAAACAATTAAGGTTATGTTATTGTTTGTATCAGGTCAGTATTGTATTTATAAACTCAATTTCTGGACCCCTAACTATAAACGGAAAGTTCCTTATCTTGCACAAAATTTAAACTCACAAAACTGTACGCGATATTTTTAAACTTTATAAAACTGTGTCGGCCATGAGCTGAGTTCTTGTTGATACCAAGCTAGTACCTGCAATAGAAACTACCATTTGTGACCAGCATTATTATCAGCAACTACCACCTGCCACCTGCACTTGGTGATTGGTCCATATCAACCAATCACAGCCCACCAGCCACCTGCACTACCACCAGCAATTTCAATTCTGCCAGAGGCTTATACTTAAAGGCCTGTATCAGTTCGTAACTAAATAAAAATATTCTGCATTAAAACCTAGTAGTATCTTTTAGTGTATACTTAAAGGCCTGTATCTATGTCGTACATGTGTACAGAGGCATTATTTTGTAGACAATAGGCCTACAAATCACACCAATATCTAGAGAGTAGGTTAGCACAAAAGGATATACCCATTTTACATATGTTTTAGATGACTTAATCAGTATAGAAATTAATATGGCTAAATGGGTTATTGTGACAGACTGTCTAATAATAAGTGTTACTCTTTCAATTGTGCTAGCACACAGTTTTGAGCAGACTCCTCCCCATCCACACAGCACCAATCCTACAGTCTCTTCCTAATCCTTCCAAACACCCTCACAGTCACCAATTACTCCTGCAGAATGCTTCACTCCCTCACTGTTCTCACCAGCATTGACTGTCTACCCCTCTCCCGTTCTCATCTGTACCCTTAAAATCTTTTGCACTGTTATTTCCCTTGTACAGAAAAGTTACCTTGCTTAGCTTGCAGGCCAAACTACCCCATATCCCCTCCTCATTCATTGCCTTATACAACCTAACCAGTCCTTCCATCCTCCTCCTGTCCCTCAACAGTTTCAATCCCAACTCCTCCATTATCACCTAGGCGTAAAGTTTCGTTTCTCCTCACCAACCTGACCCTGCTGTAATACATTTTAACACATTATTTACGTTGCAAACACATAGCGTGTTCAACCATTCAGATGTTTTGTGGGTTTACTTAAGTTGCTTTGTCACTCCCTGAAGACTCAACACGACTACTGTGTTAAAGAGGTTGATCAATGAAATTTATGGCATCAATTCTTGAAGAAAATAGGAGTAGTAGCAGCCCAGTAGAATTATCTTTTTAAAGTAATTATGCCTTGATCCCACTACTTATACAAAACCTTATAAACATGAGGCCACTCGAGTAATGTAAAAAATAGCAGTTCCTTCCCAAACCCTTTCTAACTTTACATACTCCTTCATCTTACCAAATTCTTCAGCAAAAATTACACTCCCTCATTGATTTCCGAAGCATAGATTGCCTACCCCTAATATTTCACGCACTATGGGTTGTAAAATGTTATTCTGCCATAATAATGCATCAGTTTAATAATAATTTTAATAATTATTTTGCAAATGTTACAGTTTCCAGAAGTTACTGATTAAAAATTTTATATTTTGGTCTGTGAACTTGAAACTGGTTTTTAAATAACCTAACAGTAATCTAATAAATAAAATTCTCGTTGTTGTGATTGGTTGATTTTAGACTGTTAATGACTATAGTAGTAGTTATGGCTCGTTGGTCGGCAGACTGTGTTGTGACCAGCGTGGTCACGGCCGGCAGTGTGTTTTGTCAATGGCGGGCCAAGATGGTTGTTGTCATCTTGCGACACGGTTGTAATACTTGTAGTTAGAGTTAAATATAACAACTGACGACGAGGATGGGATCGTCTACTTAATCCCGAAGTTCGGGGTCGGTAAATAATTCCGGGAGTGGACCTAGGTTACAAGATCGCAGTTGGGAAGAGAAGAAGAGGCAACAGGATGTCGGTAGGCAAGATTAAAGAGTTCAATGGAGGCGAAGGAGATTTCGAGTGCTACGTGGAGCGGCTGGAGCATTACTTCACGGAAAACAAAGTCAAGGATGATGAACGACGTAGTGTGTTTCTGACTTTGTTAGGTCCGAAAACGTATGCAGTCTTAAAAAACTTGTGTGTACCACAAAAGCCAGGGACAAAGACGTATGATGAGCTGGTCGCCATACTGTCCACGCACTATGCGCCGAAGAAGATAGTAATTGCTGAGCAGGTGAAACTATTACGGCGGAAACAAGGGATTTCGGAAAGTATCTCAGATAATGACGTTACCTTGCAAAAGATGTCCATGACTTGTGAATATGGTCAATTCCTAGAAGAAGCCCTTCGGGATGCATTTGTAAGTGGATTGGGAAACGAGGAAATTGTACAGAAATTGCTAGTAGAAGAAAAGTTGACTTTCCAGTCAGCACTAGAAAAGGCCTTAATCATGGAAGCGGCTTTAAAGCAAGCGAAAGAATTACGGCCGGAAAGATTGACATCGAAGCAAGAGGATTTCACCCGAGAATCCGAAATGGCATTTGCCATTCAGAAGA
>PNEQ01113507.1:0-13896 GCA_003012365.1 Medauroidea extradentata
AAGTTCCTGTCTTCCGAATCACGTCTTAATATCCCGTTGTCGTTAGCGATTACAAGCCGCGTATTTTAATCCCTGAATTATTGCAATATATTACAATTACATACATGCACAAAATATTAAAATAACGCCGTACAAGAATCTCAAACAAACACGAACACACGAGAAGCTCAACCTGAAACACTCGCAACGCAAATGGCCGCTCTTTGTTTTGGTTGCCGGACGTCATAATATCTCATTTGCGATTACAGGCTGGGTTTTATAATCCGCACATTACAATATATTACATATATGCACAGAATAATAAAGTTAACACATTATAAGAATCTCAAACACACGTGAACGCGGTAACATTTCACACTCGCAAATGGCCGTGCTTTGTTTTGTTTTGGTTACAGGTCGACTGATAATGGTGCGGTTATTTGTAAATTAGTTATAAAATTGCGCGATTTGAATGTAATAAAATAGTTAACTGACTAATGCTGGATACGAAGCCGTGTTATTATATTACGTTTTCTCCAAAATGCGTACTTATTTTTCACATATAATACACACTACTTTCAGCATCAGCGATGGAAGGTAACCGATTTGTTGATCAAGGCTGCCACTACTACTTCATCAGGTCAAACGGTCACGTCCTGTTGTTTTAAATGGTTGCCACGTGTCTGGCACGTGTTAAAAATATTGGTAGCATCGGCTGTCAAAATACGGAATTTTTACATGGGGTGGACAGTAGAATTGTTGGCAGTGTGGAATCCTGGATGATGTTTGTTGGTTTCAAAATACAAATTCATTATATAAGTTTTTAAACTAGGTATATTTTAATTTTTTTATTTAGAAACACACTATGTTTCTTCTCTTCTTTTTTATTTTAAACAGTAAACAAACTATTAACAACTGCAACATAGAGAAGTATATTGAGTGTAAAAATTACTTTCAATAGCTTTTGCGTGGCCTATTTAAAAATTAATACTAAGAAATCCACATTCGTGATTTTATTTGTACATGTTTCTAAGCGATAGGGAAGGTAAGGTTATGGGAAATTCGTCCAATATATAGATTTCTTGGTACCAACAATAATTCAAATCTTCTTTTCAGATTATTTTTAACAAGAAATTTCCATAACATTTTTTCCCAGCAAAGTCTAAATAATTTAATGAATTTGTTTGTTAAAAATATAGTGCAAGGGTTTTGCAATACAGCGTATAAATGTCAACATTGTAATATGTAATTATAGTCATTAAATTTGATAGTTACACATACCAACGTGTGTATTGCTGTAACGTTAATACCCATTTTTAATCATTCTAAAAATCTTACTGTTAGATAGCTTTCAGAGTTAGCAAGTCCGCCATAGTGGAAATAGTTTGGCGGACAGCTTGCATGCTTGTTAAGTTTTTGGCACATAACAACGATGTGACATGGCGTGAGATTTTGCTGATACCTGATTCACCATGAAAAATCAATCATATTTCTGATAACCTGTTATAGTAAGTAAAGAGGAAATGACCACCATAATACTACTTGCTTTTGCATAAAGTTTTATAAAAGTTAATCATATTTCTTTTCATGCTAGTTGCATTTCTTGGGAACTTATGAAGTTTGTGAGAGGGGTAATCTATAAAAAAATATTTTTTTTTTATTAGAAATCTAAATAATTTTCAGATCACTCAGCCAACTGAGTTGCTTACGTAAATGACCAAAAAGTAGTTTTAGAATTTTTTAAAAATTTAACATTCAAGATGTAAAAAGGGGGAAAATATGTTTTTTATTAATTGTCTATATCACTGGTACACAATTGGTTATCATTGTAATTTTTACTTTAATTTTTTACGTATAAAAATGATTATGACGGGACTCCAAGATGTTTCGAAATTTGAAGGGGTGAAAATATGTGAAACGTTTTTTTGATTATTACTCTATATCTGTCAAACTAATCGAGATATCAAGCGCTCTTCGCTTTAGATTGACGCTTATCTAAATATCCTAACTAACATTTAAATATATTTTCAGAATTTGACTTATATAGCGACATGATTTTTGTTTAAGATTAATACGTACTCGAATACCTGAAAAGTAATTTCATGAGTTTTCAAGAATCCCCACCTAAGGAGGTGAATAGGGGTGAAAATGATGAAATGTGTTTTCAATTAATTGTCAATATATGTTGAACCCAGCGGGCTATTGTCATGTTTTTCACGTTCGAGAGACACCAGTAAAGCAGTCTAATATGTGATTCAAGGGTTTTTAGAAATTCTGTCTCTTAGGAGGTTAAAAGGCTTGGAATGTATTTTAGATAAGTTGTCGCACATTGGACTTGTATGCCTAATGTTGTACTCGCCAAGCATACAAGATACATACAAGATGAACCCTTGGAAAATGGGCCACAACAACAACAACAACAACAAAGTCCTCTTCTCATTAAATCGTAGCCTTACCATTTTTCTTGCAACAATTTAGAATGTAAAATTTAAAATTTTTATATGCGGTTAATTTGGGTTTATGAAACCAGGTTACTGTTTTAACCAAAAACTATGCATTATTATGATAAAAATAATTGATTGTATTATTGATTTATTCTCGAAAATAATTTCAAGACAAGTTTTACAAATCCGTCACGACATTACGTTACATGAAATCACTTGCTTTGGGCACTCAGGAACCCCCAAATTAAAGAACAGAACGAAAAAACTTCTTGAAGAAAACTGAATAAAATAAATTTAGCACTGACTAGTATGTCCACATGAAGATTACAAAGTTCCCACATCTTAATAAGATAAAGAAGAATACTGGGTGGTGAAAACCAGACCCAGACGTCCAAATGGCCACACACACACACACACACAGATGGAAGAACAAATTTAGTAGAGTTTTATAATGTCAGATAGGTTTGAAAGAAAAACGACCGCGGGCGTTACCTTTGCATATTAAATTTGACACTCACATTCACATCAATACACTCGCGATCGACTTCCCTATGTCTTCCATTTAGAAGGCTACACGGACCGGGGTTACACCGTAGCTGCGTCCGGACATCCAGAGTACTGGGGAATGACTCTAACAAAACCAAACGCATTGCTGCTAGCGTCCCTCCTGCCTGACCTTCAACTGCTGCACTCCTATTGGCTACCCAATACCTACACCACCCTCTAGAGACTAAATAAATGAAACCCACTGTTCAGCAAACCTAGTTGCACAATACTTGTAAACAAGGAAAACTCTGCTTGTTGCTATCCAGCCAACCGGCTATAACTGAATAAATCTAAACCCTCGTGCACGCCTGCCTATAAAAAAAATCTGAATTTTCCTTGAGTTCCCAAAGCAACACAACACACACCCACATGCATAAAACCTTAAATAATTAATGAAGTTGGTCCCTTGAGTTGAATGATTACTACAGATATTGCTAAATTTAACATCAGCGTGTGTATATGAAAATAAAAAAAATATAATAGGAAATAGACATAAAAATAATAAATTCATTTATCTCGTATCCCCACAGAACATGAAAGTCCTACAATGTTACAAAGTCTTCTTTCTATATACAGTATTTTAAACCTATCAAGAAATCCAGTGTATTTTTCTTCAGGTGACTGAACTACCTATCTGTGTATAAAGAGGTTTTCCAACTAATGGAAATATCTGCTCTGAGTAATACATGCGAGCGAAGCCACTGGCGCACTGCTAGCAAAATATAAAAATTTAACAATTTTAAATCTGATACAGGTAAAGACCAGACATCACCCTTCTAAACTTCTGTCAACAATACCTAAAGATAGTGAACTAAGTGATGAATAATAAAAATTTTACTAAATTACACTAAAGAAAATAGTTAACAAAATATCTACCTAAGTCCTGATTGATTGGGTGGGTGGACCACTTGACATTATAATCCAATCTAATTTCATTAAGTTATTATTTTGACTGCTGTTATTATTAGTGATAAAAAATTTCACTGTGAAAACTATTCTCTGTTCACTCATGCATAAGTTTTAGAATAAACAAAGCAAATTATAAAAATCATTACTCTGTGTTGTACAAGTAAGTTTACCAGTCCGTCAATTAATAAGATAGTTTAAATAAATATATAATACCTATTAAGATAGTTTAAATAACAAATATATAATATTTACCCAAGTTGCAAATGTATGACCCAATAGTTTGTTTCTATAATTGTGGTTAGCGGACAACACATAAATAAATTTGAGTCGCGTGTTATTTTATGACTGACGCAGCGTTAAATATACAAGTTTCTGGTACATGAACCAGTAATTAAGTATGCGAAGATACCAAATTACTGTGATAAAAAGTAAGTCTGATTGTTATGCAAATATCAGAAACCAATTTAATATTTAATATTTCGCCATTAATACGTTAATGTTATGTTTATGGCAGGTTGTATTTTCACTCATCCGTGTTCGGTTTTGGTTACTCCGCACTCCAATTCTTTGTTTTATTTCATTCCGCCCTCTTGTCGGCCGTCGTTAATGTTTGCGTGGTCAAAAGACTTTCGGGTGACATTGGACATAAGCAGCAAAATTGTTTCATGTTTTGCATAATGTGGATTTATGTTTCTTCTTAATTACACAAACTGCAATAATTTTCATAAGTTGTATATAAACAAAGGCACACTGTGTCTTATTATTAGATTGTAAGAATTTTTATTGTGAATTGTCAGCAGATTGTTTGGTGATCGACCATAAGTGATTTTAAAAAAATAAGTACAATGTAATCCAAGAGAACTTAAAGTAAGTTTTTATCACAATTTTTCCAGTATAAAGTACAAAATTTTCATTGTGTCAGTACCACAATTTTTTAATAATTTTCGTTAGTCATGGCTTGATAATTGCAATTGAATATTGAAATGTGTTGTGGTTTAGTAGTTGTAAATAAAATCAGCATATTTTCAATTTTTTATGTTTTTATCTATTTTGTATGACAATAACTTGTATAAAATTTTCATGCAATATTGTTTTTATTACTATTGTGTTTTTTATAATTCTCAGTATGCACAGTTTTGTCGGTTGCCTGTGCGATGCACAAATTGAGCCAGTTAGAATCTGGCTAGATGCAGTAATATATTGTACTTCTTAACTCCGATAAGAGTGAGTGGAGAATATAGCATTTAATTCATGTTTGCATGAAGATACCAGACATATGACTTAAGTTATATTGTTATAAACCCTTAGAATAAAATGCTTACCAAATGAACGTGCTTGTAGGAGGAATTGGACCAGCAGGCGTCATCAGTGTTCATGATGACGTCTCATTGGATGATACCATCCTTGAAAGATAAGCTTAAAGATGAACCAATGCCTGGTGCAATGACCCCACAGAAGAAATCTCGCAAGAAAGAAAAAGTGCAGTCTGTTGACCAGTAAGTCCATTAGACTATTTGCATGGTGATATGTATCCATGTTACTGCTATGTGGCAAATTGTTGATTTTCTATGTGCCAAATAGTTAATTTTGAATAAAACTTTTTTTATTAAAGGTTTTAAGCTATGAATCATTCTCGCAATATGTATTTTAGTCTCATAGTGCTTTATTGATAGTCGTTTTTATTTCAGAATAGAGCATAATAATTCTCAGACCAATTTTTGTCGTACTCATAGACCCGTACTAACATGCTAGTACGTGGATCATCTTGATTTAGTTTGGAGTAACATTTAGGCCAAACAAAGGGTAGGAATAACAATCAGTTAAGTCCGAAACAAACATTATTACCGATATTGAAAAATAAACAAATTTTAAGCCTATCTTACAATTTTTGTTAGAGTTGTTATTCGATTTAATAAAAATAGTTTTCTAGATCATATTTATTGAGCAAACAACTTATTTGTATTGTAGAATCTCTTTTTTACTCCCTGTGTTTTACAATTTCCAGCATTTTAGCCTTTTTTTCTTGTTGTCCCTTTTGCTACTTTTACATTAGAAATTTCCTTCTTTTTACATTTTCCTAAATTTTACAACAATTTTTCCAAGTACAGTAAATTCCTTGTTATCCGTGCCCGGATTAACCGGTTTGCGGATTATCCATGCAACTTATGTGTGTAAAATACAACTTTTTGTGGGAAAAAACTTTCAAAACTTATGAATTTCAACTCTTGTGCACTAGAATGGACTGATGATATTGAGCAAGAATGGATGAACGAGATTTCATCACTTTTGCTCGTGTTTATCGTGCACCCCAGGCGTATTATTTTCCTTTATTTTGGGAAAGGCCGTGCTATAGATATAACAATTAGTATTTGCAGCCTAAACTATACACTGTTTCGTTGTTTGCGTGAATTAAAAAAATTTTTAAATTTTTTTGTTTTATATTGGCAAATGGGCTGTTTTTGTTTTGTACGTGTTTCCCGATTATCTGTCTGTTGCTTGATGTTAACACGGATAATCGAGAGTTAACTGTATAGCACATTGAGAAGTGTAAAAAAGGGGTTTCACTGTATTTTGTTGTATTGTTTTAGGCTCTTAAATATGTAACTAGTTTAATCTGACCTTAGAAATTTAAATTGTAGTTAAAAATAATATACTGCAAATCCTTAAATTTCAAATATGTAATGTTAGAATAGTTTTCAAGTAGGCAGTGTCTGCTAGCTGTGGGTTGAAGTTTTGGCCTTACGAATTCAAGGTTAATAGTTAAAATCACACCTGGTGAATTTTTTTTTTTTGTGTTGTACATGTTTAATTCTACGCTACAAAAAAATTCAGTTTTCTTATACGGTAGAACCGCGATTTAACGAAATGCCATGGGACCCGAAAATGTTTATTCTTAATCAATGTTTCGTTAAATCCAACGACTTCCTCCCCCCCTTGCCAAAAAAAATACTTAAATATCCTCGGGACGTGTTTCATCGGAATTTAAGGTGATTTTAAAAAAGTATGTTGGCTCAAAACAGTAACAAAACATATTTACCGTCAACAGGTAAGCCACAGCCATGAAATGAAAAATAATAGGCAAAAAACTTCAAAAAAGTTCAGTGCAACGCTCAGCGTGCGTGAGCATGGCGAATTACGCCGCCCTTGCGCGCCATCAATATGTAAGAAGTGATGACTAACACCGCCTGATCCATCAATCTTTCCGTCTCACTCCTGCCTGCTCTTCCAACAAAATTAAGGAAATTCCATAAACTCTCTTTTATCATGGGATGCGAGTGTAAATAATCACGCTGCACACCACTGCATTCTATCGGTAATAGAATTAATCAAGAGAGCACGGAGCACTGCAACAGATTCTAACGGAGACGCGAAGCATTATCTAAGGATTGGTTCTTGTGCTGTCTACCGCCGCGCTGTGAAGACTGTGTACCTAGATCTGCTACTGTGGTCGGTGCTAGTAATTTTAACGGACTTAAATTACAGTTAATATTCCATTTTATCAAAGTCACTTGGTTATTTAATACATTTTTTTGTTATTTTTTGAAGGTTCGTAAAAACCCTTTTGTTATTCCCGAGTTTGTTAAATTGGGGCTCTAATGTACATACTTGTAAGTACATATAAGCATAATAAAGCCAATATTAAGTTTATTCAGTTGTGTAATTTTAAACCAGATATTAAATTTGTTGAGTTTATAGCAGAAGAAAACCTGTAATCTTAAGTATGGAAACTCTCCAAAAAATATTGTAATGATATTTTCTGAGTTTCGTTGCCAGAATAGTCTACAACTCTTAAGAGGCATTATATGTACGTACCTGGCATGTGAACTGGGTTTATGCAAAACTGCTTAACATATTCCCAATGTGTCTATCTAAGAAAAAAAACCGTTGAAAAAATTATTCTATAACTTAAAAAAATGCAGTCCGCTAAATAACATGGTTTTAGGACCCCTAGAAGTAACAGAAAATGATTTTTTTAAGACTGTTGTAACTTCAAAAATACCACCCGGATTTGCAGACGACATTAGAAGCATGCACTGGACTAAACTAAAAAAATTTTTTGCAAATATAATTGTATAGTTGTTGCAAAAAATGTTCTGTGGAAAAAAGAGTATTATGAAAACACTGCATGCCAAAGTGGCATGCACTGTATACAAGCGATGCGGTTACCATTGAGTGTGACAGTCTAAACATTATTGCTCACGTCTCCGCTTATCAAAATGGAAAATTACATTCGGTACATAGGACCCTTATGGGAGTGGTGCTTTGTAAGACTGTGTATTTAGAGTTTTAAAGTTGTGATACAGTGCACATTTAATTTACCAAGACATTTTAATTTGCATTATGTGTATTTAAAATTTTTAGAAATTATTATCATTAAAATTAAGGTCACCAGAACAAATTTTTAACAGCAAGTACAAAAATTTAAATATTAAAATTAATATTGGCCTTTCTTGTGGTAATTAAGGAACTGGATACTAATAAAGGATGGTTACAGAAAAAACTAATAAAAATTCCCTGACCTATTCAGGTTTTTCCTGGCCTCGTGTTATTTTTCCCTGGCTCATTTTTACGTACTTAAATCACTACATTTAACGAACAGGTAAAAAATAATAAGTGGACACTTTTTTTCAGACATACACCATTGAGAAGGAATAATGCAGTGATGCAGAAAAACCCACAAGAAAGAAAAAGGGAAAGCCAACCGATACAACTACCGATTAATCAGGAATACCCAATTTGGCTGTATCAGTAGTTGATCAAGTTTCCTGATGAATGATCCCTGATTACGGACTGCTGATTAATTTTCAGTGCATAAATAGCGTTCATGAAGGGTTCGCACCCATTTTTTTACAGAAGTGGAAAAGAAAAGTAAAATTTATGATTTACTATTTTCTATGCTAAAAACCAGCCCTGATCACAACATTCACCAGCACTCACAATCATAACAACACACGAAAAAAAGTTTGGGAGCACTGCCACGTCTCAATGTAATTTATTCATCTGTAACTTTGCAGATGTTGAAACTCAATATTATTGTTTACACATCTTATTTCCTTAAATCTTAACAAGAAAAAAATTGTAGATTTACTTTACCCAGCATTGCAGTTTATGAGAATTTCTCTCTTGTTAATGTTAATAGCAAGAATAAAAACAAATAAATAATGTCTTGTGCAGTGTGAGAATTAAGGCTGTAAACATTGTTTCTAGTGGTTGGGAGGTGTATTAAGGTTATGTTATATAAGCAGGCTTTTACAGTAGAACTAAAATAAACTGAGACTTGCAAAATACAAATTATAAAAGTGAAAGACACCAATGTTACAGACATATCTGTGCCATTTGAAGTTTCCATTTTAAAATTACAAACAAAGCCACAACTATTAGTATACTGCATGGAGGTTGACAGTTATACACACGAAAAGGACAACACATTTTGCGCGGAAGTGCGAAATGTCATCCTTTTTGTGTGTGTAGCTGTCAACCTCCATGATACTCTGTTGAGTACATGTTTCTACCATTTAATTTTAACATGTAATTAGTTGCCTAGTGGGCTTTGTTTCCCTATATCAAATATTAGTATACTGCCTGTAACATAAAATTTTGAAAACTAAATGAACTGACTCCTCTTTTTATCCACATTGAAAGTAAAACATTCACAATCAATAAAAGGCATCAACCTGCTACGCTCCAATTGTAAGTTTAGGGTAAAATATTGTTAAAGGGTTCAATCAGTATGTATTGCTGATCCAAACAATGACTTCATGATTATTATTCATAATTTTGAGATAGTTCCGAGATGTTCCTGGGAAGAATAAATGCAGAGCACACTATAAAGATAATTGTTTTTTGGTTAAAATCATACTACTCACGTTATTTGATATTACGTAGTTATTTTGAAAATGAGTACAGTGGATTCTCTATGTACTGAAACATAATGGATTGAAATATCTGCATCCATGAAACACATTCTGAAGACCATTTCTTTATTTGACAACGTTTTAAGACCACATCCATTGTAATCCCTCACGTATTGAAGTTTTTTATCAGTTCCATGAGAACCAATGGATAGAGAATCTACTGTATATGTATGCTGTGGTATTATGTGAAGAAATAATAAGAACATTATTAGCGAAACAATGCCTACGACCCTGTCCATGTCAATTCAGGCAGCTAAAAAGAAAATTTTACCTTCGTAGTCTCAGATGTTTTTGAGTTGGACATATGTTAAAATTCAGGGAAAAGTAAGATATGCATTTTTTTTTTGTTTTGCCGAAAAAAATTCTTGGCCCGAGATACGGGCTGGCAAAGATGGTGTCGCGGTCACATGGGGTTATCGACAAAAATTTTTAAGTGGTCTTAAAGATAATTTTCTTCATTTGAGGTGCAAATACATGACAGTAATAAAAGTCACTCTAAATGAGAACATGCCTCTACATGTGGTATGCTAAACAGAATTCAGTTTTTTTTTCCATAGTGATAGCTTTTTCTGTGGGATTTAGTTGTGACCTTAACAAAAGTAAAAGAGAAAGACCAATGGAGCCTTCTAGTTCTGCACCTCATGAATAAAGAAAATTCCTATTTTTTAAAATATTTTTATTTAATAGTACATTTAATTTAATGAACAACGGTACTATACTTTCTTTCATTACATCTGTGTTACTCCAGAAAAACTTAAATAAAATGAGCAGTCTGTTTTGCGCGGCAACAACGTGAACCGCAATGTTGGTGTCCCTGAGACGTCACGATACTGTACATTTTAATGTATGTAACACAGAAACGACAGAAACGTATGCTCAAGCCGTGAAAATGTGTTGAGTAAAGTAGTTTATGCAGTTAAATTGAGCATAGCTTGAACTCCGAAGAGTGTGGATGGTAGTTCGTTTGCACAGCAATAAAATGCAATTTACTCAGAATAAAATCTTAACTTTAGCGCCATCTGATAAATTAATGCGTACTGCAAGGTTTAAGCTTCAAGAAGAGACCTAATAGTCTGCTATTTACGACAAAAATACAGTATACGTATGTAATGCTGTGTTTTGTACAACATGACATGGTTAGCATAAAATAAATAAGTTCTTTTAAGTTAAAAATTGCTGTCAATAGCATACAATTTGTGACCTAATTTCTACAGCTGTTGTGTTTTGGCTGTTCCACTGGCTGTAGCTATGTCATTAGCCAATAGCCGAGTTCAAGGCACCTGTAATTGGCCAATAACTCTAGGGGTGGGCGGGGTCTTGTGAAACTTGCCCCGAGACGGCAGCACAGCACAGCTGTCTCAATGCCGTTCACAAGAAACGTAAAAATTACTGAGAGAAAAATTGTACTTGTAATAAAATTATTGATCTGCCATATTATTTTACCAACTTGTGCAACCAGAGTGTTCTATCATAGTCAGTGCCAGGTTTGGTTAAACGCATTCCAAATATTAGCTCGATAGGCTCACTTTTTGTACGCATGTGAACTTCGTTCGTCTGACTTTTCAAACCTATACTTGTGAGTATATGTCTGATAGGAAACATTAAACTGAATTTGTAGTAAGTTATTAACTCTCTGGAATTTAAATTAAATTTACATAAACTCAAACCTATAGCTAAAACGTTGCAATGTGTGAGAGCTAGGCCTAGTAATGCGTTCCTGTCTTCACTCCTTTAAAATCAACTCAAGTGAAACAAATCTTCGTTGTTGGCTACCAAATATGCAACAACGGGTGAATTCCCCGAATTAACTTTTACGTAACCGTGTTCGCTAAATTTGATATTACAATGTTCACGGAGCTATTGCTTTGCCTGGCTGCATTTAGTGCTGAAATAATTCGGAAGAATGAGGTGAATATTAAAAACTTTTTCTAGGAAATTTCCCTATTAGGGTGGTGATTTTGGAGATACAGCTGTCTAAAGAAGTTTTTTTTTTTTTTTTGCTTGCTATTTTGAGGGGGTTCGAAAATTTTGCATCTAATAAGCATGCTGCATTTTTTACTATAGAGGCATAGTTTCAAGAGTTCTTTCCATAGGTAAACATACTGAAAAAAACAAGTTGAACAGTTTCACATAAAAAAAATATTAGTTGTGACACTCAGTTTACGTGCTATTCTTTGCTCGTGCCAGGTCTCTTGGAGTAGGCAGCACCCATATGGCCTTGGAAAATGTTAGCTATGCAGAAATCATCTGAACATTTTGTTAATGCGCTATGACTTCTTTCTTAAGATGTATTGAAATTAAACTCTTTTGTTTAAAATACTTGTGAATTAATGTGTATCTAGGTAAAAAATAAACACTTTATATTTTCACCACTAACAAAATTTTAGAATTTTATTACAATTCCAAATAGATGCTAATAGGTGTGAAATTGAGGTCACAATGCTAATTGTCCTGTGAAGTAAGCGGTTATGTCTTTAAAAGAAATGAAAGTAAATATTATTTAAGAATCTTCAAGAATTTAATACTAGTACAGATCTATGCTAACATAACATGCATGTGTGGTAGCTGAGTGAGGTTGATCTATAAGTACGTATTAAAAGGGAAATTGAATTGTAAATGTTTGTGGAATCTCTTATGTTCATTGTATGTTAGGTTATTATGTATTGTTTCTAATTTTATGTTATCCTTCATTGCAAGATAAGTTGTCACCATAATATATGGCTGGACAGGCCATGTCAAACTTTTCTTTGCTGAAAAGTTGTACTTTCTGACACTAGTTATTACTTTCAGGAAACTAGATTTGAAAATTTTGAAAATGTTTGGATGTAATTATAAACTTAGGAGTAAACAATTCCATTGGACAGAAATTGAATGTAACACCATTTTAATTGATACATCACCAAGCCTGTAGTAGTTCTGGAATAGACAAAGTCAGCCTTCACAGAGGTTAGGTGCCAAACTATGGTGCAAGAGGTCCTGCGTTTGAATCCTTGCTCAGGCATGGCTGTTGTCCCTTCACCTCTAAGAGACGAAAAAATTGTTAACATCAAATACACTTCCTATTCCATTTAATGATACGTGGCGACATTTGACAATTCGTTTACAGGATATTTCCGAAGTGAAAAGGACGAGGAATTTGTCAAGTTTCATCAACATTTATTGACGAAATGAAGTTACAAAACAGCTTACTCCTCACATATCTTCTCACACAAAAGCCTACAGCCTGGAAATGGCATTTTTTAAGTTCAGCAGTCAGCGCAACGAAAATTCGCAACAATGCAGTTACGAAAATGAGGACGCCCTTACGACTTCCCAACACCTGCAGAATAAATTTCTGACAATTGAATTTAAAGCAAATAACTAAGGTTGTGAAAAAAATTGTGCAAAGTTTTTTGCATAAAAAATGTGAAAATTGTGTTTAAGCACGGCATAAAACGAAAGTAAATTTTTATAACAATTGATTGCGGAAATCAATGATTCTAACAAAAAAGTACAATAATGAATAAATTTATCAAGTGTTTGGCTTTATTCAGTTTTAGAAAACTCAAGTTTACTGTACTCAAAGTGTATAAGGAAATTAAAATTTATTTGTCAATCACCGTAGTTTGATGCCGAATATTAAACATTCATGAAAACATAACCTAATATTTAATGGATCAGTGATATTGTAGTACACTGTACATATGATTTAATGTAGTAAAATTACCCGTATTTACTCGCGTATAGGCCCCCCCCCCCCATTTTTCCAAAATTTTGGACCCAAAAAAAGGGGGGGGGCCTATACGTGAATTTTTTGTGATTTTTTTTTAATATAGGTTTTTTTAAGGTGTGGAAAACTAAGATTTAGTAATGCACAGTGAACTACCGCCAGGACTTATTTAATCGCCACTATTCCATTGAAATGCAATAGATGATGCCAGTCGCGCGTTTGCCCAAAACCGGGGCGCGCTAGTACAATGTGAGTAGAAGCTGTGATAATGAACGACGCTGCAGGCGAGGGCGGACACAAGTAAAGCGGTAGCTAGCTAACATGTGGACGAGAGTAAGGGGAAGAGGTGAAAGGAGGGAGAGAGTGGCGGAGGCGTGGCTTACCCTCCCTTGCG
>PNEQ01113508.1:0-13893 GCA_003012365.1 Medauroidea extradentata
GTGAGAGATGTGCTTCATATGTCGTGTCTCCTCGTATATGAGGTGAGAGATGTGCTTCATACGTCGTGTCTCCTCGTATATGAGGTGAGAGATGTGCTTCATACGTCGTGTCTCCTCGTATATGTGAGAGACGTGCTTCACTCCACCACAGCTAGCCAGTCTACAGCTTGTAGATATCCTGGATGTTGTCGCGTGACACCTTCCTCTGACGTCTTCCCCAGACCTCTACCAACCTTTCCACATCCAATCATGTCTGTGGCTTCCCTGGTTACCGCTGCGACTGTCTAGGGCTGGAAAGCTTCAAGTATGTGAGTGCACATTTCCTTGCATACTTGAATACAACATTTTTTTTTCTCGATACGCCAAGAATTTATGAAATTTATTTACAAGCCGCTCTTATAACATACGCCAGGATATTTTTGTGCTAATAAATGCAGATGCCATTAAGGTCGCAAATCGAACTGTACCAACAAGTAGCAGGCATATGCCATATAAATTGCCGCACGTGTAAATAAGTTTTTTTCTTGTTGTTATCATTCATGGCCATTGATATGCTCAAACGTTTTATACTGGAAGCACAAAGACAATAATTTGAAATTATAAAAATAATAATTTCTCCTAAAAACGGTTTACTCTTCCCTGTACAGATTTTCGAATGTCAATCATTTATGTGTTTAGTTTCCTTTCTTCTTCGGATAGTAAAGATTGAGAAAGTAAAAGAGATAAGTACGTTAGGTGTGAGTATAAATATATCCTTAAGCAAGACTTGAATTCGGTGCCTCTAACATTCAAGGAATCTTTTGAGCCTCTTGAGTATTTTTCTCTTAACATTTCTACAGGCAGCAAAGCTCTATTCATACGAAAAATAAACTAATTTGTTTACGTGATTATTACGTTACGTGAGGGTTATCGTCATAAAAGGAACGCACACACATGTATCTATATATAACTATATATCTCTCTATTCGTACACACATACACAGAGTATAATTCCAGCAAACCTTACAAGATTACTCTACATGTAAAATTTTTTTTTGTAAATTTGCAAGGGATTTGTAGTAATCTTTGTAATTTTCAAAGAATTTCTATGGCAACTAGATTTTAAAAGATACTGTTTTCAAAAGTACAAAGCTTTTTGTGCAATTTTCGGAGGGAGGCGAGCTTTAACAATTAGTCTTGAACCACTTCCCTCTTAATATACAGTTTGCTACGGCTGAAGGGTTGTTACAAACTGTCGGATCAGGCGGTGGGAGGCATATTATGAAGTACAATATCTTTAGTTTAAATATCCACTGACTTGTTAAATAGATGACGCTGATGTGTAGTTGCAGTTACGGTAATCAGAATATGGCTGTACCTGAAGAAACGAAGTAGGTACCTCGAGCATCGCAATGAGCAGACAGACCCCATACATAGCGACACACGGCCATATATTATAATATGTGAGACTGGTAAGTTTTGACCTAGTTTCGGGCTGTTGGAGAGGGGTTTTCTGCAGCGAGGTTGTTATTCATTTGATCTCTTTACGTGACTTCGAACATCACAAGGCCTTAGTAAAGGAACACGTGGGAACGGAGGTATAAGTTGGGCTAGGCCTCTTTAATGAACAACTCCAGCATTTGCCTGGAATTATTTCTGGAAACCCTGGAACACTGAAATCAGGATGGAGAGAGCCGGGGGTTCTCACGAATGCAAAGCGAATGTTTCACCACTGCTCCTCCTCGCCCGGTACACGTAATGTTTGTTATTTATAAATACATTACTGGGCTGCCCTCGCCAGTATGGAGTGTTCCTGAGACTTGCTAAGGCCTGCTCATGCCATCAAACCTGCACATTGATTAAATCGCGTTTTCTTGCTACCACAAATCGTAATAAACTAATGTATTTCATTACGTTAGATCAGAAGCAGAATTTTTTTTTAAGTTCCACAATTTGCATTTTCTACAATCCTGTGACTTGTGAGGTTCAACAAACTTATGATTTAATTCCACGTTTACTGTCTGTAATGATTATGCAATAATTAGGAGGGTTACGTAACGTCTTGTATTTCTGTATATACATTGCTTGCTGTCTCATTATGTTATATAAGTTCACTGGAACGTCTCCTGATAATATTAACGAGGATTTCTTTGTTTAGTAAGGAAAGTTGATTTATTGGAATATTCTTTTTGGAGTGGAGAATTATTTACTCTGAATAAATTATCAGAGCTTCACATCTCTCTCGTGTGATCCTTCAATACAGGCAGTAAATGCACTGCAAAGCCCCCTGGTGGTGCCAGAGGAAACTCCGGAGTAAACCCTTTTTACTCAAGACACCCTCAAGGTAGTGCGCATACATCTGCCTAGTATCATCAGATCCTCAAGGAATAAAACCTGACTAGAAAAATGTTGATTTAAGTAGGGAAAAATAGAACAAGCAAGGAGCAAATTTGAAAGCAGTTTACATAAACACATTACAAAAATATTAGTCCAACAATTGTATTTTTTTTTTTATTATTGTCACCTACTTAAAAAATTATATAAACAATTCTATAACAAATATGTATGTATCATTTACTTAGATCAAATATTGCAATTAATGGCACAACCTTTTACTACCGAGAAATAGTACACAATCAAAAAGACTCGCACCTTAGACACCTTGCAATTCTAATACATGCAAAAAACTATAACTCATTGCATCATTTTAACAAGATTCCAGTTAATTATGCACTTCGTATAAAAGCAGTGCTTATTAAATATTCCAAGATGTATACTTAATAAAACATAGGGCTGTTTTACAATATTCATACAAAAACAGATAACTACTATGTTTTCAATATTTCAAAGGCTCAAAGTTTACTACCCTACATGGATCAAGTGTACATATACATACAAAAAATAACAACTTTCTAATTTATATTTACCAAACTTCTACGACGAAAATCCAGCACGACACCCCAGGAATCCGAGTGTCCTCCTCGGATCAAAAGCACGCCTATTTATATTGAAAACTCTACTACCATTTGATTTGAATCGTCCAATCATAATATAGTTACAATTACATCATAAATGAACAGCAACGCCTTCTTTACTACGGTGGCGCTATCTATTATACAGTTTAGACAACCGCATGAAACAAATACCGAATGTTCTCGGCTAAAACCACCACACGTAACTGCTGAATTCCAGTGAAGACGTAGCTGAAGTCACATCAGCAAACTGGTGTAGAAGAGGCACAGCTGGCTTCTCTCGTTTCAGTTGAACACACCGAAACAGTAGCCGGCCGTGCCGGGCGTCGTAAACTTCTGTTAAACTGCCAGATGCAATTTACCTGAATTTTAACAATTGAGCCGTAGTTTCGTAGTCGGAGTTAATGTTCTTTCGAGCGTGAAACAGCAGCAACCCATTAAAGAATTCCACTCATCATTTTCAATAAAGATAAGAAATCAGGCATAAATTTAACAGTTTCGGGTAGGCAGCCAAGTTCAAAAATAGAGACAGAATCGTCTCAGCTCATTCTCGAAGAAAAAACGACCAAAATTAGCGAATATACTTTACGGAATACTATACCGTAAAGTGGGTATACTTTACACCAGCATGGGTAACTTTGCACCCCCAAAAATAATTGTTTCTAGTTAATTTTCTGAAATGACATATCGCGACTGAGTGTTAAAAATATCATAATGTAATACCATCGAATACAATAACTTGTCTTTCAACTATCAGCATAGAAAAAATATATTTTTTTTTTGCTGATACAAAGTATGCTTAGTTTTCGGTACGTATTATTTTCATTTATATAGACACTTCAGAAACAGTGTTAAACTATATAATTTTAGTAACCTAGTTATATCGGATTTACGAGTAGTAGGCCTTTTCATGATTGAAATTTTCTATGTTATATTTGTGCTAAGGATTTTTTTTTGTATCTAAGCAATATAACCTATTTGAAAACAGAATATCTACTCTGAGAACAGAATTGGTTGAGGAGCTTGCAAACGCATGAAAGTATACGCAATGTCTAGGCAGCCTTATTTTTTTTTTTGGTGAAAAGATTTTGCCCCAGTTTGTTTCAGTGCCTTACGTGCACATCTGCAGCTCTGATTCATGGTCTGTGATTGGATGTGTTAGCTCTCACATGTCTTAATTGTTTTACTGAAAATCACAGACTTTTGATATCGCAGTAACTTAAATTGTGATTGGTTCCGGCAAATGAGAACCGTCTTTGCACAAATACTCTCTGCCAATAACCATGACGCAGAACTGCAGATGTGTTCGTAAAGCATTGAAAAAGTTGTTGCATAAATATTTTTTGTTAAAATCAGAGGTCCCTTATAATATCCCGCAACCCCTAGATCCCTCAAAAATAATTAATTTTCCTGCAAATTATCTCTGCTTAGTTTATTATTAAGAAAAGGAAATTAGTACATTATAAAAAAAACATTTTTTGTTTCCCTATGTTCCAGAAGTATAACATTGGCAGGTCTTTGTTATACAAAAAAAATTACTTAAATTAGTTTTTAAAAGATACGTATTGAAATATAAACCCATTACAATGTATACTCATAAGAATGTAAAAATGTCTCCCAAAGTTTAAAAACATATACAAAAAAATCAATTTGCAAACACACACAAATAAGAATTTTTTAATGGCCATAGGGAAACACCCAATACAAATTCTGCTTTTTTGGTATGTCAACAATGCAACAATAAGATCCTTTTTACCTGTGAAGCCAAATCAAATAATGTCCAGTATTACACTTTCAATCAATGGAAAATTGGGAAACACTCAATATGGATCAAATTCTTTCACTCGTTGCATTGGTACTTCGTATTGCAGCTACAATGAGAACAACTTCTCTGTGATGCCGAAATCAAGTAATGCCCATCTGATTTTCGTTGAGAAGGAGGAATACGAGTGTTTGGCCCAACTCTAGGCCCCTCCTCTCGGGGAGAAATTCGCAGGAGGGCCATTGTAATCTGAAAAAATAAAATTATTTTGTTAGGAGAATGTAAAGAAATAAATAAATAGTAAAATATAAAATCTTACCTGTCGCCGAAAGGAAATATGGTCTAGATGTAAACGCGATGGTTTCAGGTGAAGCTCTTTGTGAACAATCCAGGCAGTAACAACAGCCATGTGAGCGCGTAGGAAAACAAGTTCCATCATCACTTTTTTGAACACAATTTTTGGCCTGCACAAGATCCTAACAATCTATCCATAACAAGTCCGTCCATACCATAGTTATTTTGTCCCAGGAGATGAGGTTGATCAATGACAACTCTTGTTCTTTTTTCTTTGGAATATCTACAAAAATAAATAAATTATCAAAATACTGTTGTAAGTAAAAGTTACAAACAAATAGTAAAAAGGAAAAAAACTGTACAAAAACTTACCTCTTAGCACTATGCACAGGCTGGTGTGTTTCGTGATTTGAAGCTATTGTCACGACTGAATTGTCGTTCCGTCGCCATACATAAACGTCTCCGTCATTCTAGTAATCATATGTGAGTCTCTTGGTTTTGGAAATTTCTTCTGCTGGAGTTAGAGGCTATTTTGTAATCCTATTTCCTCTGAGTGTCATTGCTACTTTCATTTCTTTGCTGCTAAGTTCTGCCAATTAGTCATAAGAAGTAAAATATAATGATACATCTAACGAATTCGGAACAGCAGCCAGCAAATGGTTCACCACCCGTTTCCCGAGAGGGGTACTCGAGTCATTCTTTCGTGAATATTATATCCATTTGAGGAACACAGAATCGGAATTTTTGTAACCAAATCTAATTGGCTTCCCCCTAATGAACATTTTGCATGAATGGTGGCCGTAATAAGGTACCATAGATTCATCAAGATTCATCAATGCTAGGTGTATTATGAAAGATACCAAATTTCGTGAACAGTTTGTTCAGTTAATCATATGGGGGTCTAATTTTGTCTAACTTTTCACCTAAGTTTATCGTTGAATTGTCCATTATATGAAAATCATCCTTTATTTCCCTAAAGAAATATCTTGACATAACAGTAGAGACAATGAAAACTTCAATATCCTCTGCTGTGCTCCAGTAAAAGTCTTTTATGGGCTCAAAATGCTAACCTATTACGAGCAGAAATCCGAAAAATTGAGCTATGTCTTTCAGTTCGAATTGTAAATAAATACCATGTTGTGATGCAAAATGGAAAAGGTATTCAATGCACATGAACTCAAAAAACAGGTCAATGGGCTCAAGGGATATCAAATTAGGAAAGGTGTTACCGAGTTTAGCTTGATTTTCAGAAGAAATTACATAACTGAAGATTGTAGATTTTTACCAGTTTGATTTTTCAGGGATATGTTTTCGTTTCACTCCAGGTTTTGGACTAGCTATGTTTTACAAGTTCTTTTCAGGAGCAGGCGGCTTTTACTAGACGAAGGAAATTATTCTTGCTGAGTTTCATTGGACACAGATGCACATTATCTTATAAATAAACTTACTCGTCCTAAATTATTGTCAGCAATGTCTTCATTATCTGTCAACCGTTAATTTTCTTTTGGAGGTATCTAACAGAAGTCGTATTCTTCATTGGAATTTTCAGTAATGCCGGAATCATTGAAAAAAATTCAAGTAGACGAATGCCACATTCACTGTACGAAACACATTTCACTCGCCATAAAATCCCGCACACGCACAGAAGTAAACTAACAATACTGCAATGACAGCAAATTATTTTATAGCAAAACTCGTAGACCGTTGAAAGAAAACTTAGTAGGAGCAGACTGTGTTCCGATGCAGGTAGAGACACTCATGGTAGGCGTGCGGTGACGTATAATGGTTGAGTGGTACGCAAAAACCAGAACCTGCCAATTTTCCCCTTCTGGATCATCACCATTTCTGAAACACCAGTGAGCTAAGTAACGTTATTGAATATTCGCACAAGGAATAATTTCTTCTACTCTTCCTAAGGGACCTTAAGCTTTCTGAATAGATAAAAAAATAATTACAATAGCAAATAAAAAACAATTAACCACCTTTGATTTTGCCATTTTGAAAAAAACTGCTTACACTAATGAAATGCATCATATGACAATAAAGAAAATCTGCAAATTGAAAATGGATTGTCTTTAATAAGAAAACATTTACTAAAAGAAATATTTCAACTTTTGCAATAGGAAAAAAAAATTCAAAAAATCATGTTGTACAAGTGGAACATTAGTAGGTAATACGTTACGTTTTTACATTAAAATAATAGTTATATTTGGGTCCTAAACAATCCCGTCAGTCGAATCCATTAAAACGTTTAAGGCTTCTGTCTCTTACTAACTAGAACTGATCTGATTGCCAAGTAGTGCTAACAAACGATTGACTGTAGCATCTCCATTTCTGTAACGCTCAGAATACTTCTGCACACGCCCTCGACATAGGCCTATTCGATTGCATAGCAAACTGCACATCTGAACCTTCGGAAGATCCACTGAGTGAGTGTTGCGATTTGTGGCAGTGTCTAACAACTAGGTTTTTATATGGTGTTTACGGACCAGAGGCCTGCAAGGACGAAGGAAACTAGAGTACCATGAGAAAACCTGCCTGCCAACGGAAACTTCCGCCACGTTTATCACAAACGATAATCGGGAGCTACCTCATTGGAATTGAACATGTATTGCCATCATTATGGACGATAATTCCATTAAGACCATGAAAGTAAATTATTTTGCTGCCTTTATGACCGTCATATATGTACTACATGAAACAGACATTTGGGTTTTCAAACGGATAAAAACTGCTTTCAAGGTTTCGAGTTTATATTGATATTTTTTCCATAAATTTTTTCAAATAGATATGACATAATTTTTTTTTAACAAACAAAAACACAGACTTTAAAAAAATCACTAAAAAGTAAAAAAAAGATTTCGGTGTTTTTAGACTACTTAGAATACGATCAATTTATTAGGCCAGTAATATACAATTATTGTTATTTTTGGAGTTTGTGCCAGCTAAGGTTAACAAACGCATTACGATGTAACGTAGGTATACATATAGTTTAACGTTGAATGCAATTGCGATCTACTTGAGTAAGCGACCCGAATGCTGGCAGACGTCGTTGACAGTTGTATCCTCTAATCATCATTGGTTATAATGATATATAGAAATATAGCTAGGCTATTAAATCTATTACAGAAATAAAAAAACCTCGTGACGTAGAGAGAGAGAAATTATGGAAAATTAGACAATTAAGTGTACGTGGACTGATTTACCCTTCTGCAATTTACAGAACATTTACCAAAAATTACGATGATTGCAGCAGCTGAAATATAAAATCCATTATGCGTAACAGAAGTAAACTCATATGTATATATTGATGAAACGGAAGAATTAACATTTATTGAAATAATTATAATACGAAGCAGATGCAGTGAAAATAAAATTATGAATAACAAAAAAAAAAAAAAAAAAAAAAAAAAAAAAAAAAAAAAAAAAAAAAAAAAAAAAAAAAAAAAAAAAAAAAAAAAAAAAAAAAAAAAAAAAAAAAAAAAAAAAAAAAAAAAAAAACTCTCTCTCACTCTAGAACCGGTCATTACATTAACAATATGACAAAACGTGGTAATTAAATGAAAAAAAAAATTAAATATAAAAATAATGTTCAGGATTTGATTTTGCTCTCGGATAGAATTAATAAAACAAAATTTATTGAAAATCTCAGGGTTTTGCAAGAGTTGACAAACCGGACCTCTGGGTAAGTTAATTTCTACTTCAAATAGGAGTCTTTACCTGAACTTTAAAATAATTTCAAATCACATTTAAAATTTACATGTTTCCTTGCAGAGTTATCGGAAGTTCATTCAGTCTTAGGCACAAAAACCAATTAAATGAGGAAATTCATAAGTTCTTGAAGGTACAACATAGGTAAATGGAAAATTGGGTATAGGACGCTGAAGTGGCTATCCTCACTTAAATGGTGCCGTCCCACGCTGAAGATGGCATGATGCTCACTAAAAAATTATTTAACTAGAAGTTATTTTTTTCACGGCCACTTCTAAAATCGGCCTTTTCAAACTTGTCAAACTTTGCCTGTCTATCTAAATGCCCCCTGAAGCATTTCTATAATTACGATGTCGGCAGAAGAACTCCCCGTCTGGGCTGAGTTCTGCCGAAACACGTCATGTTTCTTTGAAGTCTCAGGGAAGAAGAAAGCAAAAACGAAACTCGGAAGTGAAGCTTCCGAGGCGTTGCTAAAACCAAGAGGTTTCACACCTCTCCAGAACACAAAGAGCAAGTCTTTATACATACTAAACTATAAAATCGATTATATTAAATACAATAAAAATTTCGAGAGAGTTTTCCTGACCACAATCACCAAAAATTAAAAAATAATAACGAAATAAATTAAATTTAAAAACAAAGAAATTTAGTAAAAGAAAAATCTGGGGCGTTAATAATGAAATTATCAGAATATTACAAATTAAGATAATAAAATATTAGAGTCCTTGACATGTGAAATGAAAATATTAAACATAAAAATAAATACTCAAATATCTGTAATTTTACCATTACAGACAGATATCTAAATTTTCGATGCGCTTGTATGCTATAAGTTTTCTCTCATTGTATTCGATGTGGTTTCCTGATGCTTAGAATCGCCTTAAGGTATTTATATTGGATTTACACGACATCTGTGTTCATTCATCAATATATTTTCGAGTTGCCTTCCGTAAATTAACGGACACTTCTGGAGAAAATTTTTGTCAACACTTCTCCGTAAAACAACGAAAATTATTTTTAACAGTGTCACCTAATGTTTGTCAGAGTTTTTAGCAGTTGTTGTTCAGTACTCTTTAGTAATACACTAAAAAATTTCCACTGTTATTCGGTACCACTTGAAATACTCTAATTTACATAGTTATAAATTAAACGGAAATATGTTGTTAACAAACGGAATAAGTGTCCGTAAAAATAAAATTCGAAAATGTCTATAGTAAATACACGCTACGGAGTCATGCGTAATACGTCCGTAAGTCTGCGGACACTTGCACGGAAAAAATCGTAAACTTATGAGTTAGAGAGCAGTAAATACCACGGATATATTTTAATAACATCACAGGTAACTATGCAATTCTGTAGAAATGTAACTGTAGCATTATAGACACGTAAGTATGGCTCAGTTCCGTGTGATGAAACTGTTTTACGGAAACTTCTGTTAGGTTAGGAAATAAGTTTCCGGGAATTCACGGAGGTATCTGGGGAAATTATTTCCGGAAATTCCGTACAACGACGAAGAAAAATTTTCACAGTGAGATATTTATATCTGTTTTACACAATATCTGTGTTCTTCTGTCAATATATTTTCGAGGTGTCACTTTAAGTCCTTATTTTGTTCATTTTTGTATATATATATATATATATATATATATATATATATATATATATATATATATATATATATATATATATATATATATATATATATATGTTTATTTGTAACTAAGGTGTCGCTTTTAGGCAGTTGTGTACATTTGTAAATTGGTTTATAGGTATTGCTACATTATCGAATTAACGTAACTTTAAATACATTTTGTAATTTGTAGGAAATTTCGAAAAATTTCTTAAAAACTTGACTGACACCGACTCCAAAAATAACAATAATCGTATATTACTGTCCTGGTAAATGTACTGTATTCTAAGTAGTCACTAAATAACGTTATTGTTTTTTACTTTTTAGTTCTTCTTTTCAGAGTAAATTTTTTAGTAACTGTTATTTTTAGCTTAAGTTTTTTTATATCTTGATTTTTTACAGAGTTCCGGTGCCTACCTACCACATTCGCGCTGTTCGACGTTAAGGAGTTCTCAGTTATATATCTCTTTTCTATGGGAGTTCCGTTGTGCCATCGTAATCCAAGTCAGTCCAGAACGTTATTATTATTATTATTATTATTATTTTCATTATTTCTCTGTGGCAAAAAACTCAAAAAAAATTTTAACGGATTTTTTTATGAATTCAAGATTATGAGTATTCATACGATGCACAAATCTATGAAGTGTTTGGAAGATGATGCACCGTTCATTTGCAAAACATTATTTTGCTCTATTTTGCATTTTTTTCGTAACAAAATTGGTGACAGTTTGCACGTGTAAATATCTGAAGAAAAAAAGTCAGTTGTATTGTTACCTAAACTTCAAGTACAAACTATTATATACCTATGGCAATACAATGCAGGGATTCTTTCATGTGAAAATTATGTCACTTCAATTAATATTTCAAAATCACTGTAAAACTTTTGGCATGGCCCTAAATAAAATTATAAACATTTTCAGTAGGAGTAAACCTATGTTAGTCGTGCCATATTGCTGTCGCTTCTCTTAAATCACATACGTATGATGATATAAAATCGCAATTTTTTGCTTACGAGGTTTTGACATACTCAAAAATTGAATCATCCCATGCAGGAAGGGCTTTAGTGAACACGCCATAATTTTCAGGTATTCATAAAAACTGATTAACTGTTGAACTATGCCTGAAAAAATATCAAATAAATGGCACTGAATTATAGCATTACCGTGCATGATTTAGCATAGTAAATATTCTTCTAATGAAGTTGCTGTGACTTGAAGAATATTTCAAAATGTCGTGACTGAAGCCGTTTCTGCATGATACGCGTTTATTGCCAGATCAACCGTTTCTGAGGCAAATTTTATGACTACAATGTTATGACAAAACACACACAAATTCTTTAATAGTCTGTACTTTACCACAAACAAACAATAAAGTCAGTCAGTGGGAAATAATTTGACCATGACCACCACTTAATATGTCTTACACCTCCTCTTGGTATAATTCTATAGCAGTAAGTCACCGAACAATTATGTTGTAAAAGCCTTGATGTTTTATGTCCTCCGGGTACAAAGCAAAGAAGCTTAAATAAATACGCGATTTTTAATTTTCAAAGGAACATATCCAGACAGGTAAGGCTTGTTTCCTAGGAAAATGTGGTAATGATTTCCCATGTGTCAAATATGAAACGAATGCAGTACAAACCCATCTATAAACTCTCCTGTTACACTGGTACTTTGTAACTCTACTGTAGGACAGATTCATTACGTTGCTAATACGAAGTTGAAGTGTTTGGTGTCTTGGGAAACTTTTGCAAGATGTTTCATATTAAATTCAATTATTCTTATAAAGTGACGGCCACAAGTTCTTGAAATAAATAATGTTAGCAGAAGTAATTTCCTGAACAATACATTTCTTAGTTTTGCTGGATGTTAATATAAACTCTGTGAGCTCATGGCATTTTACGTGTCGCTTTAGGATCTCGGCCGCATGCAACAAGTAATAACCTCTAATACGAAAATGTATTGAATTTAACTGAAACGCAGTGTGTCTGTAACTGCTAGAAACAGTCTTGTATTTGTATAAGGTTACGTGGGTCTAAGTTTTAAGGATCATATAAACTTCCAACTCTAACGAAAATAACTGCATCAGAATATTTATTCTTCGATTTACTTTCATTCGCTTGATGAACATTTGCCTCCCACCAAGATGGGAATCTCGCTGGACGATGCCACTGGTCGGTGGGTTTTCTCAGGGATTTTCCGTTTCCCCCTTCCAAACATTCTGGCGCAGCTCCATACCGAGATCATGTCACTCTTCACCAGTACTTAAGACCTAGATGTTAAGAGCTGACTATAATCTCTTCACTTATACTTACTTGTCTTTATATTAGTCTATATATATATATATATATATTTATTTATTTATTTATATATCTGTACCTCAGGGGCATAAAACACTATGTCACAAAATCATATTTTTCAGGTAAGCAGTTTGATGAGTGTGATTCACAAGTGAGTAAAAATATGTAATACCCAAAAATGTAGTTTTTTTACACAACACAGACTTTGGGCTGTATGTTACTAGAAAGTACTTAAACCTGCGGTAATGTTTATGGTAAGACGTGCACTTTGAGAAAAGTGGACATAAGTGTCTTACGATTCCGAGGTACAGATATATTTTCAATAAAATATACTTAGTCAATGGATTCTAAAGCTGTACAATAAAATGCCAGGTCTCGTAGTTCCAAGCAGAAGGGTACTCCGACACTGACTGAAGACCCTTCTGAAGGTAACTGTTATTCAAGAATATTAATGTTGCCCCAACTGTTTTGCTTCAAACTTACAGTTGGCAGTCATGTAAGTATCAAACCAAAATTGACGTATGGGAGTAAATGTAAGGTTATACTCATGCATGGACTGCAGGACTGAACCTATTATCAGTTTTGTTTTTAGCTACTTAAATGTTTCATTTTTATTGTAATACACTAAGACTCGATGTTAAGTAAAAGAAAGAATGAAAAATACTTCGTCATGGGCAAATAAATAAAAATAAGGAGCGAGAGTAAATGGCGAAAATGTTTGTTATGACAAGATAAAACTTGTGCCAGCAAAACAGACAGAAGTAACTTGCCGGTAGTGATTCTTTTATTTTTGTTTAAGTACTGAATACTTTATTAATTTGACTTGTGTAAAACCAAGCATTTTATTATCACATTTATTTATTTATTCGTAAAATATTACACATTAATAACAATTGGTTTGAGTGTTTAAATAATTGTAACTGAAGACACACACTGTGATACGTATATCATATGGACGTGTCAGCAATTCAGTTACGATTATTTTGAAACAGCGTGTATATTGTTGTGGTTGTGCGACGACAAACGTTTTGTCTTGACATTAAACAATCTTAAGCCGCGTTTACACCAAATGCTGTCAGCAAATGTTGGCCAGCTTTTGTTGGCAGCAATGTTGTCAACGAATGCTGGCAGCAAATGCTGGGAGCAAATGTTGGCGAATTCCCTAGACTGATCAACATGTGTTGACAACATTTTAGCGCTTTGGTCATTCGGCATTCCGAGATGTCAACACTCGAGCAACTTGCGG
>PNEQ01113509.1:0-34701 GCA_003012365.1 Medauroidea extradentata
CAGAGAGGTCGTTTGCAATTGATGTTGTTTCACTATTGCTGTATTCAAATAAGAAAATAAACGGGACTACATGCAGTTATTCGCTACCAACCATACAAACAAAAATGTAACTGTTGTTAATGTTGGCTTATATGCAGTAACGGCTAGTGATTTTTTTCAAAGGTTAAATCTTTAGTGCTCACTTTATTCCGAATGGCCTTTACTCACATTAAATAGTATAATTTTTGCAGACGATACTTATGAGAGCATTTTACTCTTACGATATAATTTTAGCTCTCATAGTTTTCTCATAACGGTGCGTCAAAGTCAAACTTTTAATGTTCTGCTGCCATGCAAATAGTGAAAACTAACTGACTTACGTTAAGTGAAATAATTCACAGTGAAGTAACATACTATGGGCTACGTAATAAAACATGCGAAAAAAATTGGTTTTTTAATTTTAAAAAAATTGCTGAATTTGCAACACTTTTTCTGTACTTTTGCAATTTTTTTAAAATTCAAAATATTACGTCGTGGTTTTTTTTATGTTTTATTGTGCAGCTCATTGGATGTAAGTTCACAGGGAATTGTGTTGTTTAAGTAGGTCAGTTTGTTTTCACTATTTGCATGGCAGCGTAACGAGCAAATTTTGACTTTCACACCCCATTATAAGAAAATTATGAGAGGTAAAATTGTTTCGTAAGAGTAAAATATACTCCAAAACGTCATCGATAAAACTAATAATATTTCACGAAAATATAAAATTATGATTTTATCGCACTTGAACACCCTTAAGGGCCGTAAAACATTCTTCCACCTCAACTCTTTTGAAAATTTCAGGGATGAGCCCCCTAATTTTGCGACGTAATATTAAGACTTGATATCTGCCACGTTTTATTTTTTTAAATGCTCTTAGATATTGAGTTTCAAAAAATCCTTAAACCACTTTTTAGGGATAAGCGTAAGCTACATTCTGAAGCTAAAGTTACCTCAATATCTCAACAGGTTTAAGCGCTATCGAGGATTCATTGAAAACGCAATTCCCCACCTTGTCAGCATGTTCATTTTTCGAATTTCGAAAAATTCCTTTTTAGTGAGTGCCTACGGCGTAAGGGGAAGTCATCCTCAAAATGTCATGTGTTTAGGTCCATCGGTTTGATCTGTGCGTTGATGACTGAGTGAGAGGGTGAGTGGGGACCTTGATTTTGTATGTAGAGACTTTTACAGTGCTGATAAACATAAATTATTCGTCGCCGATTACAAAACAGTATCTGATTGGAAAATAAACGACAACTTCCAATAAGTTAGAAAGATAATCTAATCTTGTGAACAAATTTATCCAGGGATAATTTTTGTCGCTATTTGGTCCGTAGTCGTTAAGGGTGTCGCCTACCCGCGCGTGAGAGGCTCAAAAGCGACGGAGCAGTAAGGTCGACCTTGAAGCGCGCATCAAATGCCGCGTCGCCTCAACGAGCCAAGCGCTGAACTAGCGTGCAAGGTTCCCGCCGAACGGTTTTTACTATGGGACACTAAGCGGTGACCATAAACTGTTATTGGTAGGAAGTCTGCAACTAAGTTCAGTGCAGGTCGCAGTCTGAGTTTCACATACATCCGGTTAGTACATTTTGAAGTACGGAAGTATGAAAAGGCAGTTTTTAGCCATATTGGAGGGCTTGGAAACAATGTTTTTAATGAGCGTGGCGTCGTAACAATGAGGTTCCGACCTTGTCTGAAATTTGTTTTTCTTTTCGTACGTTGACACAATGGGCACACATGGAATATTTTCGTAGAAAAATACCTGTTTACGAATACACTGCAACGCATTTGAAGCTTGAGGTAGGTGGCCACCTTATGGGAATGGTGTAACTTTTGGCTAAGCTAGATAAAGCGAAAAATTACTCGAGTTAGGAATTTTTTTATAAAAAAATTAGATTCGTTAAAGTTAGTCTCTGTTTAGTTATTTTTAAACTGGAAATGACAACTACTGTTTGACCTCTTTCCAACAACAGCGCAACAGGTCTTTTACCAACTTGACATTGAGATTCCTATCATACAGTTGAGTAAGTCTTAGTGTGGTTATAGCTGTTTTATTTGGTCAAAAGTAGCAGAAAGAAAAGGCAAATGCACAGTTCACTGGGACTGGTATATTCGACAGGAAAGTTAACTAAATCTAAACCTGGAATAAACAACTGTTTATCGCCTCTTAGTTTTATTCAAATAGTATGATGATGTAATTTCGGACAGTATTACATTTGGTATTCCCATATCAAATTTAATTACTATTTGGGTTGGTTCCCTTCTGCTTAAATCCGTCAGATAGTGGCACAACCTTTAGGACTTCACAGTATGCAGTATGTTAATTATGTCCCAGCCTGTAGTTTCATGACGATATCGTTAGTAATATTTTAAAAAACATTCCTATAGTCACTTCATCGTTTTAACTCAAAATGTGTAGCCTATTTATTTGCAAAGTAATTTTTCCGCGGCGATGAACCCCGGTTTTCTTTGCATCCAATGTATTGAAAATTTTTTGTCATGAAAATAAGAATAAATGCATTTCTTTTTGCGGGTGAGCTATGTATTATTTTGCAAAAAAAAAACCGCTTTGTACATTGTTTGAAAACAAAACAAGCCGTCTAGATTTTATTTAAAAAGCATTTGGGTTATTTGTACCAATGTGAAAAATAAAAATTACCGATCTTGGCCATAACTTAGCCCCACTTAGAGCAGACGGAGATAAGGGCAAGGGTCTCTATTTGTGTCATTTTGGTAAGTTTTATTGTTTCAATCTTGAAAGGGAGCAGATAGCGAAAAACCGTTACGTAGAACTTTTGAAAATTGTTTCTACTACTTAGCGTATTTTTTTTACATTAGTGTTAATAATTTCTGCTAATTGTTGACTTTAAGATAAATTAATAAAGTCGATAACTAGCCAAAATTATATAATCTTACGTTTTGAAAAAAAAAATAGACTACATATTACAATCAGCTCCCTTTTAGAATTTAAAAAATTAAACTCGCAAAAACAGATCTTTAAGGCCGCAGCAACACGGAGGCTCATTGCCTGTGCTATCAAGTATATTTGGGTAGTTTTATGTATTTTTTTTAAAAATTTTAATATACGTTGTAATATTTAGCCTATTATTATTATTGATAATATTAAATTATTCATTTGTATATTTTAAAGCGGCTGTTAGCCCGTTTTCCGAAATGGCCGCTAGGTAGATGGCTGAGTCTGACGTCACGGGGAGTGGTAAAAGGACTTGACAAGCAGACGTCAGGAAAGATGGACGTGTATGGAAATGAACCGGACCGAACTAGTGAAAAACCTTGAAAATACTATGGCGACGCAAATTAATTTTTTTACAAGACGTCGCAGTATATTTTCAAAAGATATGCTGGCAGGCAGTGCCGTTTATGAAGGCGTATTGTGCAAGTTGTTATAGTCGGCGTGCACAAGGGTACTTGGTGTGCTGCTAAGAGCAAAAATTACGCAGCATGTTGTGGTGTCTGAAGACGAGAGCTTTTAGGTTGCTGATAGTTCTGGGCAGTAAGTGGTACCATGGAAATATCCACTTTAATATTTTGCAAACCTGCCTAGATCGCTGTGTGACGTCGAGGGACGGCCAGCTCCAACACCGGCTAGTCGTATGGGGAAGCAGCTGTTTAGCTACGTCACACGGAAGTTCCGTGGAGAATCAGCTGTTTGTCTTGCACGTAGTTACGGGCCCCAACGATTGCAACGAGTACATGCGAAGATCATAAGGTAGGCGACGACCTATTTATTTATTTATTGCCGATAATCCCGACAGGAAACGTAAAAATAAGATACGTCACACTTACCTCGGCCATGAACTTTAAACGTAATATTTATTACAGATTTTTTTTTTTTGATACGTCAAAATTAAATAGAGCTAATGTATTTCACAGATGTAATGGTAAATTGTATTCTATTTAAAATTTGGTGTAGTTTTTCTGTAGAGACTTGTTATGCATAAAATATTTATACATATTTTCAGTATTATAATTTTGTCGCGAAATTAATTCAACTGGTTTTGGTTTGGGATCACGTCAGTAAAAACCTCCTTTAGGTGACGTGCTCAAATAATTTTCTTTGTGTCAGGGCCTTTTATACGTAAGGTGTTTTGTAAAGAGTCGCGCCTTCATGGATACAGGGCCCTTAAGGGCACGTCCCAACCGATGGTTTGATAATAACGAGGGCTTTGATAATGTTAATGAACGTCTACTACTTAATTACATCGATCAGTATCGTAGACATTATCGGAAATCGTTATTAACGGAACATCGAAAATGTGAATCTTGAGAATTATCAATATATCTAAATAGCCCTACTGTCAACGACTTGTTTTTACTTTCTCTGCCCCTTATCAGTTTACGAGAATATTATTCTCTGCGTGTTTCGACATTTCTGCAGTGTGTATCATGCTGGACGATGTCATTGTTTAAAGAGATTTCTCGGGGTTCTTCACTATCTCATTCATAATATGTTCCCACGACTTTGTGTTCATACTCGCCTAGATACCGCCAATTTGTGCATGGTATTCTACGCTCAGTATTTGTCTGCCGCTACACGTGGCGAGCATTCCGGACACCCCTGATTACAAGCTGCAATCACGTGAACACTGCGTGTTTTCATTGACAGACCTTACCTTCGATGACGTGCATGTGCTACGTGCGCTCTCACTTTAACGCGAATAGACAGTAGTTCCTATCGCCACACAAAACCACCTCACTATATCCGAAATCAGCTTGATTGTGTTCTTACCTTGTGAAGGGAAACCACGTTGCGGCTGGCGACTTGACGTGGACGACCGAGCTCAAGCGACTGGTCAAGTCAAAGCGGGCGGATAACATGCGCTGGCCGGCGATAGTTCAGGCGTACCAACTTCACGTGTCGCCTCGCTGCAAATGAACAGAAACAAACCTTGCTGTGCTTGCCATGACACATCTGGTGTTTTATACTACAAGTTAGAAAGAACACGTGTATTCTTATGGGAGAGTTTGTCACAGGGAAAATTTCTGCTGCTAGCTTCGCATCTATCGCTAAGGGACTAGAAAAATACGAAACCGTTGTTTTAAATTTTCAGCTTAACGCAAAAATTCAGGAAAACTCTAAGATAGGTCAGTTTGCACACATTACCGATACCAGCGCCAACCTTACCTTACCTTAACACTCATTACCTTACCTTACCATAACTTACCTTACCTTACATTACCTTACTGTACATAACCTAACCTAACCTAACCAAACCTAACCAAAAATCTAAACAAACCTAACCAAACCTAACCAAACCTTAAACAAACCTAACCAAACCTAACCTACCCAAACCCAACCAAACCTAACCAAACCAAACCAAACTTAACTAAACCTAACCAAACCAAACCTAACCTAACCAAACCAACCCAACCCTAACCTAACCAAACCTAACCTAACCAAACCTAACCAAACCTAACCAAACCTAACCAAACCTAACCTAACCTAACCTAGACTTTTAGAGAACTCAGGGAGATTACCTAGATGTGCTGTAAATTATTGGGATAATGTACTATAGTTGTGGTACAATGTTCCCTAAACCTCTAAAGTATACCATAATTATGGTACTATGTGCCACAATATTGCCAATCTGTACCATAATTATGGTACAAAAGCTATACTTATTGTGCAATGTACGATAATTCTCCAGAATGTACCATAATTATGGTACAAAATGCTATATTTTTGGTAGAATTTACTTTATATTCTCCTTAATGTGACATATTAAAGGGTCTTTTGCAAATTAGTTGAGTTCAGGTACTGGATTCATAATATCTTTCCATGTATATTTCATAAGTGTACCATAACTATGGCACATTGGCAGTAAATCTACAAGTGTACAACAATTAAAGCACTATGCAGTCACTACAAAAATTACGGTATAATATGCTATTAGTATAGTACAGTGCTATTTTATTGGTGTAGGATCACTTAAAGTAAAGTGTAATATATTTATTGTTAACAATACTATAAATTGATTTAATGTACCACAATAGTTACATGGGATGAGAACTTTATATTTATGTAGGAGAACAGAAACAACGTTTATATTTTTATATTAACAGCCTAGTGTAAGTAGTAGTTCTTGGGAAAATATCAACCTTTTTTTTTTCAGTCCATAGTTGTAAAAAGAGTCCTGAAATATGGAAATATTTAAAATTTAACAAACCTAACTTAACCTAATACTCACCTAACTTATGTGCCACTTGGCACCTCTTTATTTTTTATCTTAGTTTGCTTGCTGGTAGTTCAGTAAGGTATTTTAATTTTGCTAAGTCTCGTTTCTCCTTTTAATTATTCCAACTTTTTCATATCTCTTAATGTTGAATATCAATAAAATACAATAATATTGTAACTTTCAAAAACTTTGATTTAATACCTTATCATGTAATGGCTTCTTTGCCCACATTCTAAGGTAGGGCTCTATACAAGTTGTGTTCTGTGTGTTTGTTTTGCGCTACACTATGTGGCAGCTGTGTACACATTTGAGAACTTTACAAGAACCACAGCCATAACATTTTTGTGCTATTTGTTATATCAGCTCTTAATAAGTTGTTGTTTTGCTGAAAATTCTTTTAGTATTGTTTTATTAATTTGTAAATGCATTGCTTTCATTATTACTATTTTTTAAATTCTAAACATTTATGTTTTATTACTGGGAACGAGTTCGACTGTTGTCGATACTATCGGTCTCAGTGCACTTGATATATGCTGAGTTGACCTTCTTCCTCTTCTTCTCTACCTAATGTAACAACCTTGGCGAGTTTTTCTTTCTGTTCTTACTTTTCACATGAAAATGCGAAAACTTTGTAGAATCCACTTTTGGGTGAGTTTTTATTATGTTTTTGTCGTTTGGAATTATATTTGCGTTACATTATTTCTCTCTTCTCATGCTATTTTTATTGTTTGTACAGCGGTCAATTCTGCCAGGCTTGATGTGGCCATGCTGCAACCTAACCTTGATGTGAGCCTATTACAAGCTGATTAGTTGTATGCTGATGTGATGGCCTAGTTTCCTCCTCAGCTGTACCTCCAGATATGTCCTTGGAGGTCCTGTGTGACGCCAAGTCTGATTCTCAGGTAAGTATTTTTCTCTTTCTTGCCTTTAGACTTCGCCACCATGCAGCTTGTTTCGGCCATACTGAGATATTATTGTTACAAGTTTGAGACATAAACTTTATATGTGGTCAATTCCCATGAGTTCTTTTGGGATAGAGGACTTAATTATAAATAAAAGAGTTAAATTAAGTACTGGATTTAATAGCTCACAAAGTTACGAAATACACAAAACAGTAATCAACTATAACTCTTACAACACAATTAGTTATGCACACAATTACTCCTATGTCACACAGACACGTTAATTATCTAGGACAATTAAAGCACAAAAAAAGTCTACCATCAGTTAATTGAAAATTACAAATCACAATAAAATTCAGTCATATATCCAATCAACATGCTTTCATATAGGGACAATGTACAACCTTAATAGTCCGCCGTGGTGATGAATTGTCGTGTGCTGCGCAGCACCCCGAGTGCACCGCTGTCTTCACTCGTGAGGTCTTCGGTTTGACTCCCGTCACGTACCTCCTTCTTCGCCCGTCAGCCCGCCGCAGCAGTCCTCTTGGTTCGTCCAACACTGCTCCGAAGGTTGCCGCCTGCCGCCTCACAGTAGACTCTGGCGTCACCAAGATGTCTTCACCAGTCTATCTCCACAACCATAGCACCTTCCTGTAGCACGACCAATAGCGAACTCTCCTCAAATGTGCCGATTCTGCGCTTTCATACTAGGCCAGGCAGTCGGGTCTTCCCCGCATTTCAGGTGTCTAAAATAGACATTACATCATGTTTCTGACATGATTTTAGCCACAAGGCCGCCCTCGAAGGGTTAAAGCGCAGTTGGGACAGGTATCTATGACGTAGTTTCGGCGGGATTCCCACCACGAGACACCCGGGCTTTGAGTCATGGGCCAGCCCCTAAGGTGTTTCGACACAGGCCCAATACAGCTCGCCCTCGGAAACACAGCATGCAACAATGCCCCCTCCTTAAGTCTGTTCGTCCCGAACAGACACAACAGCCTCAGGTCCATCGTAAAGGGCTAATCTATCGATGTGTACAACTTTAGGTCCTCTCGCCCGAGAGCCTCGACAAATAATTCGAAACACAACATCATTGATCTTCTTCACTATTTCATAAGGGCCTTCCCAATTCTTCTGCAGCTTGAGACAATACCCCTTCTTTCTCTGAGGGATGTACAACCACACTAGCTGACCTTCTTGAAATGTTTCATCTGGTGCATTCCTATCGTAGCGAGCCTTCATCCTGTCGGTGTTGAACTTAATGTGTCGCCGGGCAAAGTTGTGAGTGTGGACCAACTTGCGACGTAACTCGCTGGCATACACTGGGGATGCAATATGGTCTTCCTCCATCGGTCGTCCGAACTTCAGGTCGCTCGGGAGACGAAGCTCTCTTTCCTTATGTTCGACCAGAGCAACACGCCGCACCAAATTGCCTTGGCAGTGTGCGGGGATAACAATCTCACTTGATTCCGGCAAAACAGCTGTCTCGCAACAGACCGCCTGGCAGCTGGTTGGCGAGGATAGTTCGCTTCGTGGTATCATTACCAGTTCATGGTTGCCAGCCCTTAGTACTCCTGACCTAGTATCTATACAGCACTCTAACTTGCGCAACACATCCAGGCCCAGTAAACACTCATCTTCGATGCCAGCTATGTACACTTCGTGTTCAGTGTAGAGGTCACCCAACTTCAATTGTTCCATCCTCTTCTCCTTCACTGGCATAGTCTCACCTGTCACGGTCGTCAGAAAGCTTTGTCTGAACTTATGGCCATGTGTTTGCTGTGGAGATGGTCCTAAGATGTCCGGTCTGACAACAGTAATGGTTGATCCAGTGTCTAAAACCATGTGGCAAGAACCATTATCCAGACTGGCCTCCACTTGGATTGCATTACCCTCTTGTTTCACTGAGCATACTCTATGAGATACAGGGGCCTTATGTTCCGCCATCAGTGCCCTTCCCTCTGTAAGATGTCGTCCTGACTCATAACCACAGTTATTAGGTTGTCATTGTGTGCACTGGGCTCTCAGGTGTCCATGCCGCCCGCACATCCAACACTTTGGTTGCCTCTGTGGTCGAGCGCTAGGTGTGATTGAAGTGATTCTATTCATGAGTACATTCATCAGGGCTTCTATTCTCTTCAGAATGTTCCCTAGGCGATCATCTCCCTCGTCGCGCGACAATGCGACTGCCCGCACAGCATGCCGAGTTGATGGTCCTCTTGCAGACTCGACCTCCAGTGCTCTGGCCAGGGCATCCTGCATAGTCCTTGGGGCGTCAAGGCGCACTGCTTGACGCACATCTACATCAACAATGGCGTCGACGAAGAAGCCGACTGCTATGATATCCTGTGCCTGTTCTGGACATCCTTCGAGTGACAAATGTGCGAGTCGCACAATGTCCTGCCACAACTCTTGCAATGGCTCCCCTGATCTCTGGGTGCGGCTCCGTAGTTGGGCATGGTGGGCATGTCGTAAGTACTTGTCTCCGAAACGCAGCTCCAGGGCAGTAACTAATGTCGAGTATTCCAGACGTTGTTGTTCTGGAAGCGACTGGAGTATACTGAGGGCAGGTCCTCTCAGCACAGCTGCAAGGTAGTAGGCTCGTTGCTGGTCAGACCAACCATTTATGGTTGCCACAATCTCAAACTGGTTTTGGTATTCTCGCCATGGAGTTTGACCATCGTAAGGAGCAGGCTTAACAGAAATTCCTTTCCCAATGTTCGATGCAGGCATACTAGATACAGAAACATGTCGCAGCCCATTTTCTGCCTGGTTGGGAATCACACTATAGCCTGGTTTAAACTTCGTGGTCTTCTCTTCACCGCTTTGAGGAATTGATTCAGCAATGACCATGTCTTCTCCGGTAACAAGATGGCCACCTTCTTTACCACGGAGAAGTTCTTGATACTCCTTCCTCAGCTTATCTATTTGTTGCTGCATGCTATTTTTCACATGGTCCACCTTCTGGTTCACATTGTTTATCTCTTCCTTTACACTGCCTACCTTCTCGTTCACAGCCTCTATTTCCTGGTACACCATTTCTTTGACACTATCTACCTGCTTATTTACATTTTCATTTACACTGTCTACAAGATTACTAACATTCTCGACTTGCTTATTTACACAACCAATTTTCTTATCTGCGTTCTCAATTTTCATAGTTACATTTTCAGTTACACTATCAATTTTCTTATCAACATTTTCATTTACACTATCTATTTTCTTATCTAATTTTCATTTACACTGTCTACATTTGCATTCACTGAATTAATTTGGCCAATTAATTGGCCACTCATTCCCTCAATGAGGGCCTTTAGTGCTTCTATTTCCGCAAACATGCTTCATGTAATCATTCACATTTACAACTGAAATTTAAAGATAAAATTTATTAATTGGCTCAATTTAACTAAACAGATGTTGTGTACATTGATTTAATTTAAATAATTAATTATTGAATTTACTTTATGCCTCTATCCCACTTCTGACACCAGTGTTTCAAGTTTGAGACATAAACTTTATATGTGGGCAATTCCCATGAGTTCTTTTGGGATAGAGGTCTTAATTATAAATAAAAGAGTTAAATTAAGTACTGTATTTAATAGCTCACAAAGCTACGAAATACACAAAACAGTAATCAACTATAACACTTACAGCACAATTAGTTATGCAAACAATTACTCCTATGTCACACAGACACGTTAATTAACTCTGACAATTAAAGCACAAAAAAAGTCTACCATCAATTAATTGAAAATTACAAATCACAATAAAATTCATTCATGTATCCAATCAACAGGCTTTCATATAGGGACAATGTACAACCTTAATAGTCCGCCGTGGTGATGAATTGTCGTGTGCTGCGCAGCACCCCGAGTGCACCGCTGTCTTCACTCGTGAGGTCTTCGGTTTGACTCCCGTCGCGTACCTCCTTCTTCGCCCGTCAGCCCGCCGCAGCAGTCCTCTTGGTTCGTCCAACACTGCTCCGAAGGTAGCCGCCTGCCGCCTCACAGTAGACTCTGGCGTCACCAAGATGTCTTCACCAGTTTCTCTCCACAACCATAGCACCTTCCTCTAGCACGACCAATAGCGAACTCTCCTCAAATGTGCCGATTCTGCGCTTTTATACTAGGCCAGGCAGTCGGGTCTTCCCCGCATTTCAGGTGTCTAAAATAGAAATTACATCATGTATCTGACCAGATTTTAGCCACATAGGCCGCCCTACAAGGGTTAAAGCGCAGTTGGGACAGATATCTATGACATAGTTTCGGCGGGAATCTCACCTTGAGACACCCGGGCTTTGAGTCATGGGCCAGCCCCCAAGGTGTTTCGACACAGGCCCCATACAGCCCGCCCTCGGAAACACAGCATGAAACAATATTTATGGATTTTACAACAGGTTTTGTCTTTTATAATGTGTTTCGTAACCTAACCTAACCTAACATAACATAACCTAACCTATCCTGACCTTACCAAACCTAACCTAACCTAACGTAACCTAACATAAACTAACCTAACCTAAACTAACCTAAACTAACCAAACCTAACTTAACTTAACATAACCTAACCTAACCTAAATTAACCTAACCTAACCTGGCCTGGCCTAGCCTAGCACAGCCTAACCTAACATAACCTAACCTAACCTGTCTTAACGTGTCCTAACCTGTTCTAACCTGTCCTAACCTGTCCTTACCTGTCCTTACCTGTCCTAACCTGTCCCAACCTTTCCTAACCTGTCCTAACCTGTCCTACCCAGTCCTAACCTGTCCTAACCTTACCTAACTTAACCTAACCTAACCTTAACTTACCTAACCTAACATAACCTAACCTTACCTTACCTAACCTAACCTAACCTTACCTAACCTAACTTAAGCTAACTTAACCTAACTTAACCTAACTTAACCTAACCTAACCTAACCTAACTTAACTTAACCTAACTTAACCTAACTTATCTTAATCTAACTTAACCTAACTTAACTGAACTCAACTTAACTGCACTCAACTTAACTGAACTCAACTTAACTGAACTAAACTTAACTGAACTCAACTCAACTGAACTCAACTCAAATGAACTCAACTCAACTCGACACAATTCAACTCGACATAAGTCAACTCGATATATCTCAACTCGACATAACTCGACATAACTTGACCTGAGTTGTCATGACATGACATGATGTGACACATGTCATGACATGACATGAAACAACATGACATGACACGACACGTCATGACATGACACGACACAACACATGTCATGACATGACACGACACGACATGTCATGTCATGAAATGACATGACACGACATGTCATGACCTGACTTTACACGACGTGACACGACACGACAAGACTCGACACGACCCAACACAACCCAACCTAACCCAAACTAACCTAGCCTAACCCATACCTAACATAACCTAACCGAACCTAACCAAACATGATCTAACATAAACAAACCTAAAATAACCTAACATAACCTAAAATAACATAACATTACCTAGACTGAACTGACATAAACTGACCTGCCATGACCTGTACTAAACTGACCTGACATGACATGACACGACATGAAATGAACATACATTACACGACACGACACGACCTAAAATAAACAAACCTAATCTAACCAAACATAACGTAACCTAACATAACCTAACCAAACCTATCCTTACCAAACATAACCTAATCAACCTAACCTAAACAAACCTATCCAAACCAATCTATCTTAACTAAACCTATCCTAACATTACCTAAACTAACATAACCTAACATAACCTAAAATAACCTTAACAAAACTGACCTTAACTGACCTGACATAACCTGACCTACACTGGTTTTACATGACCTGACACGACCTGACACGAAACGACACGACCGACACGACACGATCTTACCTAGCATAACCTAACCTAACATAACATAACCTAACATAACCTAACCTATCCTTACCTAACAAAACCAAAACAAAATTAAACTAAACTAACCTATCCTAACCTTAAGAAATTATACTAATCTTACCTAACCTAACCTTACCGTACATAACAAAACATAACGTAATTTAACCTAAAATGACATAAACTAACCTATAACTAACTTAACCTAAACTAACCTAACCTAAACTATCAAAACGCAACCTATTCTAACATAACCTATCCTAAACTAAATGGCCTAAACTAACCTAAACTGACCTGAAATGACCTGACATAAAAAACCTGACATGACCTGACCTTACACGAACTGACACGATACAACCTAACCCAACCTAACCTAACATAACCTAGACTAAACCGACCTGACCTAACACGATCTGATACGACACGACATAACAACACATGATACGACACGACACGACACGACACGACCTAACCTAAACTAACTTTACCTAACCTAACATAACCTAACCTAATTTAACAAACCTAACCTAATTTAACCTAACCTAACCTAACTGAACCTAACCTAACCTAACATTATCTAACCTAACCTAACCTAACCTAGAATAACCCAACCTAACCTAGTATAACCTAACATAACCTAACCTAATATAACGTAATGTAATGTAACCTAACCTAACCAGACCTAAACTGACCTAAACTGACATGACACAACCTGACACGACCAGACATGACACGACATGTTACGACACGACACGACACGACACTGCACGACACGACACGACACGACACTGCACGACACGACACGACACGACACGACCCGACACGACATGACACGACCCGTCACGACACGACACGACACGACCTAAAATAACATAACCTAACCTAATCTTACCTAACCGAACATATCCTAACCTAACCGTACCTAATCTAACCTAATGTAACCTATCCTAACCAAACTTAACCTAAACTAACCCAACCTAACACAACCTAACCTTACCTAACACAACCCAACCTAACCCAACCTAACCCAACCTAACCTAATCTAACCTAATCTAAACTAATCTAAACTAAACTGACCTAAACTGATATGACATAACCTGACCTAACACGGCCTGATACCACACGACATGACACGACATAATACGACACGACACGACCCGACACGATACGACGCGACACGACACGAAACGACACGAAACGACACGAACTAACCTAACATAACCTTACCTTACCAATCCTAAATAAACTTACCTAAACTAACCTAACCTTAACCAACCTAACCTAACAAAACCTAACCTAACCTAAAAAACCTAACCTAACCAAACCTAACGTCACCTAACCGAACGTAACGTAACGTAACCTAACCTATCCTAACCAAACCTAACCTAACTTAACATAACATAACACAACATAACCTAACCTAACCTAACATAACTCTACCTAACCTAACCTAACCTTACCTTACCTAACCTAACCGAACCTAACCTAACATAACGTAACCTAATGTAACCTAACCTAACCAGACCGAAACTGACCTAAACTGACATGGCACGACATGACACTACCAGACATGGCACGACATGATACGACACAACACGACACGACACGTCACGATACGACACGACACAACACTACCTAACAAAACCTAATCTTACCTTCCCTGACCTAACCTAAACTAACCTAACCTAACCTATTATAACGTAACCTAACCTACCCTAACCTAACATACCCCAACAAAACCTAACACAACTTAAACTAAACGAACCTTACCTAACCAAACCTAATCTAACCTAACCTATCCTAACCTAATCTATCCTAACCTAACCTAACACAACCTAACCTAACCCAACCAAACATAACCCAACCTAACCCAACCTAACCCAACCTAACCCAACTTAAACCAACTTAACCCAACCTAACCATACCTAACCTAAACTAAACTGACCTAAACTAACCTAAAATGACCTTGGAGAAAATGACCTAACATGACCTGACCTGACATGAACTGACACGATACGACCCGACATGACCTAACCCAACCTAACCTAGCATAACCCAATATAACCTAAACTAAACTGACCAAAACTGACCTGATATGATCTGTCCTAAACTCATCTGACATGACCTGACATGACATCAAATGACGTGACATGACGCGACATGACATGACCTTACATAACCTAACCTAACCTACCCTAACATTATTTTACATTTCCAATCCTTACCTAACCTAACCTAATCTAACCTAACCTAAACTAACCTAACCTAACCTAAACTAACCTAACCTAAACTAACCTAACCTAACCTAATTTAACATGACCTAACCTAACATAAACTAAACTGACCTAAACTGACCTGGCATTACCTGAACTAAACTGACACGACATGACCTGACCTGACACGACCTGACACAACACAAAATTACACGACATAATACGACACGACACGACCCGATTTGACACGACATGACATGACCTGACACGATACGACACGACACAACCTAACCTAACAGACATAAACTGACCTAAACTGATCTGATATGAACTGACCTATATTGACCTGACATGATCCTGACCTGACATGACTTGACATTACACGACATGACACGACTTGATACTACACGACACGAACCGACACGACACGACACCACCTAACATAACCTAACATAACATAACCAAACCTTACATATCCTAACCTAACCTACCTTAAACTAACCTAACATAATTTAATATAACATAACCTAACATAAACTAAACTGTCCTAAACTGACCTAAACTGACCTGACATTACCTTAACTAAACTGACACAGCATGACCTGACCTGACACGACCTGACTCGTACCAACATGACACGACATAATACGAAACGACATGATGCGACACGACACGACCCGACACGACCTGACACGATATGACACGACACGACATGACACGACACTACACCACACGACACTACACCACACGACACTACACCACACGACACTACACGACACGACCTTTCCTAATCCACCCTAACCAAAACTGACTTAAACTAATCTGACATAAACTGATCTAACCTGACCTAACTTGATCTGACACGACATGACACGACCTGACAAGAAATGATACGACACAACACGAAACGACACGAACAAACCTTACCTTATATAACCTAACCTAACCTATCCTAACATAACTTAATATAACCTAACCTAACTTAACCTAACCTAACCTAACCTACCGTGACATGACTTAACATACCCCAACCTAACCTAACCTAACCTAATCTAGCATAAACTAACCTAACCTAACCTAACTTATCCTAACATATCCTAACATACCATAATGTAACCTAACCTAACCCAACCTAACGCAACCTAACCCAACTTAACATAATCTAACCTAATCTAAACTAAACTGACGCAAACTGATATGATAAAACCTGCCTTACACGACCTGATACGACACGACATGACACGACACGACACGTCACGACCCGACATGACATTTCAGGACCCGACACGACACGATACGACAAAATACGACACGTCACGACACGACACGACCTATTCTAAACTTAGATAACATATCATAACATAACATAACCTTAATTAAACTTACCTAACCTAACCTAACCTATCCTAACCTAACCTAAAATAACCTAACCTAACCTACCCTAACCTAACCTACTCTAACCTAACCTAAGTTAACCTAACCAAACATAACATAAGCTTCCCTTCCCAAACCTAACCTACAATAATCTAAACTTACCTACCCTAACAAAACCTAACATAACCTTATGTAACCTAACCTAACCTAAACTAACCTAACCTAACCTTACCTTACTTCCATTAAACAAAAATTACATTACCTAACCTTACTTTACCTAAGCTAACCTAACCTAAACTAAACAGACATAAACTGACCTAAACTGACCTGACATGACATGACTTAAACTGACCTGACATGACCTGACCTGACATGACTTGACACAACACGACATGACATGATACGACATGAAACGACAAGACACGACCCGACACTACAAGATACGACACGTCACGACAAGACACGTCAAGACACGACACGAAACGAACTACCATAACGTAAAATAACATAACCTAAACTAACCTAACATATCCTAACCTAACCTCACCTAACCTAATATAACCTAACCTAACATATCCTAACCTAACCTAACCTAATCTAACCAAATCTAAAATAAACTGACCTAAACTGATATGACATGACCTGATCTAACACGACCTGATATGACACGACATGACACGACATGATACGACACGACACGCCACGACTCGACACGACAAGTCACGACCCGACACGACCTAACCTAACCTTACCTAGCCTAACCTAACCTAATGTAACATAACCTAACCTAAACTAACCTAACCTAACCTAGCCTAACCTAACATAACACTAAATAACATAACCTAACCTAACCTAACCAAACCCAAACCCAAACCAAACCAAACCTAACCTAACCTATCCTAACCTAACCTTACCTCATCTAACCTAACCTAACCTAACTTAACCTAACCTAACCTAACTTAACCTAACCTAACCAAACCTAAGCTAACCTTACATAACATAACCTACCCTAACCTAACCTACCACAACCAAACCTATCCTAACCTAACCTAACATAACTTAACCTTAACAAACTTTACCTAACCTTACCTAATCTAACCTAAACTAACTTTTCCTAACCTAACCTATCCTAACCTTACCTAACCCAACCTAACCTAACCCAACCTAACCTAACCCAACCTAACGTAACCCAACCTAACCTAACCCAAGCCAACCTAACCCAACCTATCACAACCTAACCCAACCAAACCCAACCTAACCCGACCTATCCCAACCTAACCTAAACTAAAAAGACATAAACTGACCTAAACTGGCCTGACATTACCTGACATAAACAGACATGACATGACCTAAACTGACCTGACATGTACTGACATGACATGTCATGACTTGACCCGACATGACATGACCTGACATGACACGACATGACACGACATGATACGACTTGACACTGCCCGACTCGACACGACAGAACACGACCTTACCTAATCTAACCTAACATAACCTAACATAACATAACCTAAACTAACCTAGCATAACCTAACCTAACCTAAGAAAACATAACATAATGTAACCTAACATAACCTAACTTAACCTAACCTAACCTAACCAAACATAACCTTACCTAATGTAACCAACCTATCCTAAACTAACCTAACATAACCTAACATAACTGAACCTAACCTAACATAACCTTACCTTACTTTACCTAACCATACATTACCTTACCTAACCTTACCTAACCTGAGCTAAACTAACCTAAACTGAACTGACATAAACTGACCAAAACTGACCTGACATGAACTTACCTAATCTAACCTGACATGACTTGACATTACACGACATGACACGACTTGATACGACACGACATGATACGACACGTTACGACACGACACTACACGACACGACACGACATAACATAACGTAACATAACATGATCTAACCAAACATAATCTTACCTAACCTAACCTTAACTGACATCATAACCTAACCTAATCTAACCGAACCTTACCTTACCTAACCTATCCTAACCTAACTTAACTTAACCTAACCACACCTAAAACAACCTAACCCAACCTAACCCTACCTAACAAATCCTAAACTAATCCATCCTTATCTAAACTAAACTGACCTAAACTATATGACAAGACATGACCTACCTGATACGGCACGACTTGACACGACATGATACGACACGATACCACACGACACTACACATCACGACCTTACCTAACCTAACCTAACGAAAACTGACTTAAACTAAACTGACATAAACTGACTTAACCTGACCTAACCTGACCATACACGAACTAACACAACACGAAACGACACGACACGACCTAACCTTATATAACCTAACCTATCCTAACCTAACCTAATATACCTAACCTACCCTAACCTAACCTATCCTACCCTAACCTAAACTGACCTAACCTCAGTTAACCTAACCAAACATAACATTACCTAACCTATCCTTCCCTAATCTAACCTAACCTAATTTACCTTAACCTAACCATACCTACCCTAACCAAACCTAACCTTACCTAATGTTACCTAACCTAACCTAACCTAAGCTAACTAACCTAAACTAAACTAAACTGACATAAATTGACCTAAACTGACCTGACATGACTTGAACTAAATTGACCTGACATGACCTTACCTAACACGACCTGATACGACACGACATGACACGACATGATACGACCCGACATGTCACGACCCGACACGTCACGACCCGACAGTACACGATACGACACGTCACGACACGAAACGACCTAACCTAACCTTACCTAACCTAACATAACCTAACCTTACCTAACCTAACCTATCCTAACCTAACTTAAATTATCCTAACCCAACCTAACACAACCTAACTTAACCTAACCCAACCTAACTTAATCTAACCTAATCTAAACTAAACTGACCTAAACTGATATGACATGACCTGACCTAACAGAACATGATACGACTAGACATGACACGACATGATACGTTACGACACGTCTCAACCCGACACGACACGTCACGACGCGACCCAACACGACACGACACAACACGACACGATACGACACGACACGATACGACACGTCACGACACGACACGACCTAACCTTACCTAACCTAACCAAACATAACTTAACCTTACGTAACCTAACCTAAAATAACTTAGCCTAAACTAACCTAACCTAGGCTAACCTAACATAACCTAACCTAACCTAGCCTAACCTAACCTATCCTAACCTAACCTAACCTAACTCAACCTAACATATTCTAACCTAACCTAACTCGACCTAACCGAACCTAGCCCAACCTAACCTAAGCTAACCTAACATAACCTACCCTAACCTAACCTAACCTAACCTACCACAACCAAACCTATCCTAACCTAACCTAACATAACTTAACCTAAACTAACCTTACCTAAACTTACCTAATCTAACCTAAATTAACCTATCCTTACCTAACCCAACGTAACCTAACACAACCTAACACAACCTAACCCAATCTAACCCAACCTAACCCAACCTAACACAACCTAACCCAATCTAACCCAACCTAACCTAAACTAAACTGACATAAACTGACCTAAACAGACCTGACGTGACCTGACCTAAACAGACATGACTTGAACTAAACTGACCTGACATGTGCTGACATGACATGAAATGTCATGACATGACCCGACATGACATGACCAGACATGACACGAAATGATACGACACGACACGATACGATACGACACGACACGACCTAACCTAGGCTAACCTTACCTAACCTAACATTACCTAACATAACATAACCTAACATAATGTAACCTAATCTAACCTAGCATAACCTAACCTAACCTAAGATAACCTGAACTAAACTGACCTAAACTGACCTAAACTGACCTGACATGACCTGACATAACACGACCTGATACGATACGACATGACACGACACGACCCGACACGATTCGACACGACACGACATAACCTAACCTAACCTAACCAAACCTTACCTGACCTAACGTAACTTAACATAACCTAACTTAACATAAACTAACCTAACTTAACATAAACTGACCTCAACTGATATGACATGACCTGAACTTACACGACCTGATACGACACGACACGACACGTCACGAACCGACACAACAAGATACGACACGTCACGACACGACACGACACGACACGACCTAACCTAACCTTACCTAACCTAACCTAACCTAACATTAAAATACCTTACCTAACCTATCATTAACTAACTTAACCTAACCTAACCCAACCTAACGCAACCTAATCCAACCTAACCCAACTTAACATAATCTAACCTAATCTAAACTAAACTGACGCAAACTGATATGATAAGACCTGCCTTACACGACCTGATACGACACGACATGACACGACACGACACGACATGACACGACACGACACGTCACGACCCGACACGACACTTCAGGACCCAACACGACACGATACGACACGATACGACACGTCACGACACGACACGACCTATTTTAAACTTAGCTAACATACCATAACATAACATAACCTTAACTAAACTTACTTAACCTAACCTATCCTAACCTAAAATAACCTAACCTAACCTACCCTTACCTAACCTACTCCAACCTAACCTAACCTAAGTTAACCTAACCAAACATAACATAAGCTAACCTACCCCAACCTAACCTACAATAATCTAACCTTACCTACCCTAACAAAACCTAACATAACCTTATGTAACCTTACCTAACCTAAACTAACCTAACCTAACCTTACCTTACCTTACTTCCATTAAACAAACATTACCTTACCTAACCTTACTTTACCTAAGCTAACCTAACCTAAACTAAACTGACATACACTGACCTAAACTGACCTAACATGACATGACCTAAACTGACCTGACATGACCTGACCTGACATGACTTGACACAACACGACATGACATGATACGACATGAAACGACACGACACGACCCGACACTACAAGATACGACCCGTCACGACAAGACACGACAAGACACGACACGAAACGAACTACCATAACGTAAAATAATATAACCTATACTAACCTAATCTTACCTAACCTAATCTAACCTAACATATCCTAACCTAACCACACCTAACCTAATATAACCTAACCTAACTAATCCTAACCTAACTTAACCTAACCCAACCTAACACAACTAAACCCAACCTAACCCACCCTAACCCAACCTAACCTAATCTAACCTAATCTAAAATAAACTGACCTAAACTGATATGACATGACCTGATCTAACACGACCTGATATGACACAACATGACACGACATGATACGACACGACACGCCACGACTCGACACGACAAGTCACGACCCGACACGACCCGACACGACCTAACCTAACCTTACCTAACCTAACCTAACGTAACATAACCTTATATAACATAACCTAAACTAACCTAACCTAACCTAGCCTAACCTAACCTAACATAACATTAAATAACATAACATAACCTAACCTAACCTAACCAAACCTAACCAAACCTAACCTAACCTAAACTAACCTAGCCAAACCTAACCTAACCTAACCTAACATAACATAACATAACATAACCTAATTTAACCTAACCTAACTCAACATAACTTAACCTTACCTTACCTAACCTAACCTAACCCAACGTAACATAACGTAACGTAACCTAACCTAACCTAACCTAACCTAAACAGACCTAAATGACCTAAACTGACATGACACGAACTGACACTACCAGACATGGCACGACATGATACGACACGACCGACACGACACGATACGACACGACATGTCACGACCTAACCTATTATAATCTTACCTAAACATAACTAACATAACCTAAACTAACCTTACCACATCTAACCTAACCTAACCTAACTTAACCTAACCTAACCTTACTTAACCTAACCTAACCTAACCTAACTTAACCTAACCCAACCAAACCTAAGCTAACCTTACATAACATAACCTACACTAACCTAACCTAACCTACCACAACCAAACCTATCCTAACCTAACATAACATAACATAACCTTAACAAACCTTGCCTAACCTTACCTAATCTAACCTAAACTAACTTTTCCTAACCTAATCTATTTTAACCTTACCTAACCCAACCTAACCTAACCCAACCTAACCTAACCCAACCTAACCTAACCCAACCTAACCTAACCCAAGCTAACCTAACCCAACCTAACACAACCTAAACCAACCAAACCCAACCTAACCCGACTTATCCCAACCTAACCTAAACTAAACTGACATAAACTGACCTAAACTGACCTGACATTAACTGACATAAACAGACATGACATGACCTAAACTGACCTGACATGTACAGACATGACATGACATGTCATGACTTGACCCGACATGACATAACCTGACATGACACGACATGACACGACATGATACGACACGACACTGCCCGACTCGACTCGACAGAACACGACCTTACCTAACCTAACCTAACATAACCTAACATAACATAACCTAAACTAACCTAGCATAACCTAACCTAACCTAACCTAACCTAAGAAAACATAACATAATGTAACCTAACATAACCTAACTTAACCTAACCTACCCTAACCAAACCTAACCTTACCTAATGTAACCAACCTATCCTAAACTAACCTAACATAACCTAACATAACTTAACCTAACCTAACATAACCTTACCTTACTTTACCTAACCATACTTTACCTTACCTAACCTTACCTAACCTGAGCTAAACTAACCTAAACTGAACTGACAGAAACTGACCAAAACTGACCTGACATGAACTTACCTAAACTAACCTGACATGACTTGATATTACACGACATGACACGACTTGATACGACACGACACGACATGATACGACACGTTACGACACGACACTACACGACACGACACGACATAACATAACGTAACATAACATGATCTAACCAAACATAATCTTACCTAATCTAACCTTAACTAACATATCCTAACCTAACCTAATCTAACGTAACCTTACCTAACCTATCCTAACCTGACTTAACTTAACCTAACCACACCTAACACAACCTAACCCAACCTAACCCTACCTAACAAATCCTAAACTAATCCAAACTTATCTAAACTAAACTGACCTAAACTATATGATAAGACATGACCTAACACTACCTGATACGACACGACTTGACACGACATGATACGACACGATACCACACGACACTACACATCACGACCTTACCTAACCTAACCTAACGAAAACTGACTTAAACTAAACTGACATAAACTGACTTAACCTGACCTAACCTGACCATACACGAACTGTCACGACACGAAACGACACGACACGACCTAACCTTATATAACCTAACCTATCCTAACCTAATATACCTAACCTACCCTAACCTAACCTAACCTATCCTACCCTAACCTAAACTGACCTAACCTCAGTTAACCTAACCAAACATAACATTACCTAACCTATCCTTCCCTAATCTAACCTAACCTAATTTACCTTAACCTAACCATACCTACCCTAACCAAACCTAACCTTACCTAATGTTACCTTACCTAACCTAAACTAACCTAACCTAAGCTAACTAACCTAAACTAAACTAAACTGACATAAATTGACCTAAACTGACCTGACATGACTTGAACTAAATTGACCTGACATGACCTTACCTAACACGACCTGATACGACACGACATGACACGACATGATACGACCCGACATTTCACGACCCGACAGGACACGATACGACACGTCACGACACGAAACGACCTAACCTAACCTTACCTAACCTAACGTAACCTAACCTTACCTAACCTAACCTATCCTAACCTAACTTAAATTATCCTAACCCAACCTAACACAACCTAACTTAACCTAACCCAACCTAAATTAATCTAACCTAATCTAAACTAAACTGACCTAAACTGATATGACATGACCTGATCTAACAGAACATGATACGACACGACATGACACGACATGATACGTTACGACACGTCTCAACCCGACACGACACGTCACGACGCGACATAACACGACACGACACAACACGACACGGTACGACACGTCACGACACGACACGACCTAACCGTACCTAACCTAACCAAACATAACTTAACCTTACCTAACCTAACCTAACCTAAACTAACCTAGCCTAAACTAACCTACCCTAAGCTAACATAACATAACCTAACCTAACCTAGCCTAACCTAACCTATCCTAACATAACCTAACCTAACTCAACCTAACCTATCCTAACCTAACTTGACCTCACCGAACCTAGCCCAACCTAACCTAAGCTAACCTAACGTAACCTACCATAACCTAACCTAATATAACCTACCACAACCAAACCTATCCTAACCTAACCTAGCATAACTTAACCTAAACTAACCTTACCTAAACTTACCTAATCTAACCTAAATTAACCTACCCTTACCTAACCCAACGTAACCTAACCCAACCTAACACAACCTAACCCAATCTAACCCAACCTAACCCAACCTAACACAACCTAACCCAACCTAAACTAAACTAAACTGACATAAACTGACCTAAACTGATCTGACGTGACCTGACTTAAACAGACATGACATGACCTAAACTGACCTGATATGTACTGACATGACATGAAATGTCATGACATGACCCGACATGACATGACCAGACATGACACGAAATGATACGACACGACACGACACTATACGATACGACACGACACGACCTAACCTAAGCTAACCTTACCTAACCTAACATTACCTAACATAACCTAACCTAACATAACGTAACCTAATCTAACCTAGCATAACCTAATTTAACCTAACATAACATAACCTGAATTAAATAACCTAACATAACATAACCTAAACTAAACAGACCTAAACTGACCTGATATTATCTGTCCTAAAGTGACCTGACATGACCTGAAACGACATGAAATGACGTGACATGACACGACACGACCTTACATAACCTAACCTAACATAACTTTACATTTCCTAACCTAACCTCACTTAATGTAACCTAACCTAAACTATCTTAACCTTATTTAACCTAACCTAACATAAACTAAACTGACTTAAACTGACCTGACATTACCTGAAATAAACTGACACGACATGACCTGACCTGACATGACATGACAGGACACAACATGACACGACATAATACGACACGACACGACCTGACACGACCTGACACGAAACGACATGACACGACGCGACCCGACACGTCACGACACGACCTTACTCAATCTAACCTAACCTAACCCAACATAACCTAAACTAAACTGACCTGACATAACCTGACCTAACACGACCTGATACGACACGATATGACACGACATGATACGAAACGACACGACACGACACGATACGACACGACACGACACAACCTATCCTAACCTAACCTTACACAACCTAACCTATCCTAACCTAATTTAACCTAAGCTAACCTAAGCTAACCTAACCTAACCTAAACTAACCTAGCATAACCTAACCTAACATTACCACAAATAACATGACCTAACCTAACCTAATCTAACCACACCTAACCTAACCTAACCTAAACTAACCTTACCTAACCTAACCTAATCTAACCTAACCTAACCTAGACTTTTAGAGAACTCAGTGAAATTACCTAGATGTGCTGTAAATCAGAGGGATAATGTACCAGATTTGTGGTACAATGTTCCACAAACCTCTCAAGTATACCTTAATTATGGCACAGTGTGCCACAATATTGCCAATCTGTGCCATAATTATGGTACAAAATGCTATACTTATGGTGCAATGGACGGTATTTCTCCGAAATGTACCATAACTATTGTAAAAAATGCTATTTTTTGGTGCAATTCTTTTTTATGTGCCATATTTAAGGGTCTTATGGAAATTAGTTGAGAGCAGGTACTGGAATCATAATATTGTTCCATGTACATGTCATAAGTGTACCATAACTATGACACTTTAGGCGTTAACCTCCAAGTGTACAACAATTACAGCACTATGCAGTCACAACAAAAATTAGGGTATTATATACAATTAGTATAGTACAGTGGTATTTTAATGGTGTAAGAAAACTTAAAGTAAAGTGTACTATATTTATTGTTAACACTACTATAAATTGATTTATTGTACCACAATAGTTGTATGGGATGAGAACTTTATATTTATGTAGGAGAACAGAACCAACATTTATATTTTTACATTAACAGCCTAGTGTAAGTAGTAGTTCTTGGGAAAATATCAACCTTTTTTTTCAGTCCATAGTTGTAAAAAGATTCCTGAAAAATGGAAATATTTAACATTTACCAAACCTAACTTAACCTAATACTGACCTAACTTATGTGGCACTTGGCACCTCTTTATTTTTTATCTTAGTTTGCTTTGCTGGTAGTTCAGTAAGGTATTTTAATTTTGCAAAGTCTCGTTTCTCCTTTTAATTATTCCAACTTTTTTTTTATCTCTTATTGTTGAATATCAATAGAATACTATAATATTGTAACTTTTAAATTTTTTTAAACACCTTATCATGTAATAGCTGCTTTGCCCACATTCTAAGGTAGGGCTGTATACAAGTTGTATTCTGTGTGTTTGTTTTGTGCTACACTATGTGGCAGCTGTGTACACATTTGAGAAATTTACAAGAACCACAGCCATGTTTGTTGGCTTTACCAACATTTTTCTTTTATCAGCTCTTAATAAGATATTGTTTTGCTGAAAATTCTTGTAATATTGTTTTATTAATTTGTAAATGCATTACTTTCATTATTACTATTTTTTAAATTCTAAACATGTAAGTTTTATTACTGGGAACGAGTTCGACTGTTGTCGATACTATCAGTCTCAGTGCACTTGATATATGCTGAGTTGACCTTCTTCCTCTTCTTCTCTACCTAATGTAACAACCTTGGCGTGTTATTCTTTCCGTTCTTACTTTTCACATGAAAATGCGGAAACGTAGAATCCGCCTTTTGGTGAGTTTTTATTATGTTTTTGTCGTTTGGCATTCTATTTGCGTTACATTATTTCTCTCTTCTCATGCTATTTTTATTGTTTGTACAGTGGTCAATGCTGCCAGGCTTGATGTGGCCATGCTGCAAACTAACCTTGATGAGACTATTACAAGCAGATTAGTTGTATGCTGATGTGATGGCCTAGTTTCTCCTCAGCTGTATCTCCAATCATGTCCTTGGAGGCCCTGAGTGAAGTCATGTCTGATTCTCAGGTAAGTATTTTTCTCTTTCTTGCCTTTGGACTTCGCCACCATGCAGCTTGTTTCAGACATGCTGAAATATTATTTTTTGGATTTAACAACAGGTTTTGTATTTTATAATGTGTTTAACGTAACATAACCTATCCTAACCTAACCTGACCCAACCTAACCTTACCTTACCTAATCTAACCCAACCTAACTTAGTCTTACCTAACCTAACCTAACATAACCTAACCTTACCTAAACTAACCTAACATAACCTAATCTAACCTAACGTAACCTTACCTAACCTAACCTTACCTTACCTTACACTAACCTAACCTAACATAACCTAATCTAACCTAACCTAACATAACCGAACCTAACCGAAACTAACCGAACCTAACCGAACCTAACCGAATCTAGCCGAACCTAACCGAACCGAACCTAACCTAACCTAACCTTGACTTTTATAGAACTCAGGGAAATTACCTAGATGTGCTGTAAATCATTGGGATAATGTACCAGAGTTGTGGTACAACATTCCACAAACCTCTCAATTATACCATAATTATGGTATATTGTCCCACAAGTATGCCAATCTGTACCATAATTTTGGGTAAGAATGCAATTCTTATGGTGCAATGAACGATAATTCCCCGAAATGTACCATAATTATGGTAAAAATGCTATACTTTTGGTGCAATTTACTTTATGTTCTCTTTAATGTGCCATATTTAAGCGTCTTATGTTAATTTGTTGAGGGGAGATACTGGAATCATAATATTGTTCCATGTACATGTCATAAGTGTACCATAACTGTGGCACTTTGTCAGTAAACCTCCAAGTGTCAACAATAAAAGCACTATGCAGTCACTGCAAAAATTAGGGTATAATATACCATTAGTATAGTACAGTGCTATTTTAATGGTGTAGGATAACTTAAAGTAAAGTGTACTATATTTATTGTTAACAATACTATAAATTGATTTAGTGTACCACAATAGTTGTATGGGATGAGAACTTTGTATTTATGTAGGAGAAGAAAACCAACGATTATATTTTTATGTTAACAGTATAGTGTAAGTAGTAGTTGTTGGGAAAATATCAACATTTTTTTTCAGTCCATATTTGTAAAAAGATTCTGAAATATGGAAATATTTAAAATTTACCAAACCTAACTTAACATAATACTGACCTAATTTATGTGGCACTTGGCACCTCTTTATTTTTTATCTTAGTTTGCGTTGCTGGTAGTTCAGTAAGGTATTTTAATTTTGCAATGTCTTGTTTCTTCTTTTAATCTTTTTCAACTTTTTTTTAATCTCTTAATGTGTAATATCAATAAAATACTATAATATTGTAACTTAAAAACATTTTGTTTTAATACCTTATCATGTAATGGCTGCTTTGCCAACATTCTAAGGTAGGGCTCTATACAAGTTGTGTTCTGTGTGTTTGTTTTGTGCTACACTATGTGGCAGCTGTGTACACATTTGAGAACTTTACAAGAACCACAGCCATGTTTGTTGGCTATACCAACATTTTTGTGCTATTTGTTTTATCAGCTCTTAATAAGACAGTGTTTTGCTTAAAATTCTTGTAATATTGTTTTATTAATTTGTAAATGCATTACATTCATTATTACTATTTTTTAAATTTCTAAACATGTAAGTTTTATTACTGGGAACGAGTTCGACTGTTGTCGATACTATCGATCTCAGTACACTTGATATATGCTGATTTGACCTTATTCCTCTTCTTCACTATTTAATGTAACGAATTTGGCGTGTTATTCTTTCCGTTCTTACTTTTCACATGAAAATGCGAAAACTTTGAATCCGCCTTTGGGTGAGTTTTTATTATGTTTTTGTCGTTTGGCATTCTATTTGAGTTACATTACTTCTCTCTTCTCATGCTATTTTTATTGTTTGTACAGCGGTCAATTCTGCCAGGCTTGATGTGGCCATGCTGCAACCAAACCTTGATGTGAGCCTATTACAAGCTGATTAGTTGTATGCTGATGTGATGGCCTAGTTTTCTCCTCAGCTGTACCTCCAGTCATGTCCTTGGAGGCCCTGTGTGACGCCAAGTCTGATTCTCAGGTAAGTATTTTTCTCTTTTTTGTCTTTGGACTTCGCCACCATGCAGCTTGTTTCGGCCAAGCTGAAATATTATTTTTTGGATTTAACAACAGGTTTTGTCTTTTATAATGTGTTAAACGTAACGTAACATAACCTTTCCTAACCTAACCTAACTTAACCTAACTTAACTTGACCCAACCTAACCTTATCAACCCTAACCTAACTTAGACTAACCTAACTTAACCTAACCTAACTTAACCACACCTAACCTAACGTAACCAGAACCTTCAAAACCCGACCTAAAATAACCCGATCTAAGCTAACCCGACCTAACCTAACCCGACATAAAATAACCCGCCGTAACATAACCTGACCCAACCTAACCAAACACTGACCTAAACTAACCCGACCTAACCTAAACTAACCCGACTTAAACTAACCTAACCTAGCCTAACCTAAACTAACCCGACTTTAACTAACCTAACACGACTTAACCTAACCCGACCTAACCTACCCCGACCTAACCTACTCCGACCTAACCTACCCCGACCTAACCTACCCCGACCGTAACTTAACCCGACCAAATCTAACCCGACCTAACCTAACCCGACATAACTTAACACGATCCAACCTAAACCTACCTAACCTAACCCGACGTAAACTAACCTAACCCGACTTAACCTAACCCGACCTAACCAAACCTAAAACGACCTTACCAAACCCGACCTAAACTAATCCGACCTAAACTAACCAGGCCTAACCTAAGCCGACCTAACCGAACCGGACCTTTCCTAACCTAACCTGACCTAACCTAACCCGACCTAACCTAACCCGACCTAACCTAACCCGACCTAACCTAACCCGACCTAAACTAACCCGACCAAACCTAACCCGACCTAACCTAACCCGAACTTACCTAAACTTTATTGCATGTATTGCACTTCGTTGCACATGCATGCACTAAGTTGCACTTTCTTGCACTATGTTGCACTTCTTTTACTAACTTAAAATTTCTTGCACTAAGTGGCACTTTCTTGCACAAAGTTACACTTTATTGTACTAAGTTGCACTTTCTTGCACTATGTTGCAATTTATTGCATTATTTTTTAAATTTTTTTAAATTGCACCCACAATTATGCAATATCTTGCACTATGTTGCTTTTTTTTCTTTATGTTGCTTTTTCTTGCAATATGTCTCATCTTCTTGCACTATGTAGCACATTCTTGCACTATATTACATTTTCCTGCACTATGTTGAATTTCATTTACTATGTTGCACTTTATTGTACTAAATTTTGCTTTATGTCATTGAATTGCACTAGCACTGAGTTACTTTAGCATGCATTAAATTGACTAACTAACTTTAAGTATCCCTTATTAAGACAAGGTAGCCTAACCCGATCTAACCTAATGTACCTCGACCTTACCTACCTCGACTTAACCTAACTCGACATAACCTTAACAGACATAACCTAATCCGACCGAACCTAACACTAACCAACATAACTCAACCTAGCATAAACTCTCGACATAAACTTAACCGACCTAACCTAATCCGGCCTAACCTAAGAATATCCAACCTAACCCGACCTAGCATAACACGTCCTAGCCTAATTTAACCAGACCTAACACGACATAACATGACCTAACCTAACATAACCCGAACTAACGTAACATAACCTAACCTAACATAACCCGAACTAACATAACCCGACCTAAACTTTCTAGCATTGCATAACCTAACCCTAACTAACATAACACTAAATAACCTAACCCGACCTAACATAACTGGACCTAACCTTACCCGACCTAACCTAATTTAACACAACCTAACCTAAACCCGATCTAACATTACCTAACTCGACATAACCTAACCTGAAATAACCCAACCAGACCTAACTCGACCCGTTCTAACTCGACCCGTCCTAACTCGACACGATCTAACCTAACCCGACCTAACATAACCCGACCTAACATAACGCGACCTAACATAACCGGACCTAAACTAATCCGTCCTAACCTAATCCGACATAAGCTAACCCGACATAACCTAACACGACGTTACCTTACTCGACCTAACCTAACCCGACCAAGCCTAACCTGAACTTATCTAACCCAAACTATACTAACCAGACCTAAGCTAACCCAACCCGATCTAACCTAACTTGACCAAACATAATGTGACCTAACCTATCCCTACCTAACCTAACAAGACATAAACTGACCCAACCTGATCCAACAAAAAACGACCAAACCCGATGCGAACTAAACAAACCCGAGCTAACATAACTGGACCTAAGATAAACTTAACCAACATTACCTAACCTAACACGACCTAACCTAACACGACCTAACCTAACACGACCTATCCTAACACGACCTAACCTAACACGACCTAACCTAACACGACCTTAATTAACTTGAACTAACATAACCTAACCTGACCTAACCAATCCCGACCTAAATTGCCCGAACTAACATAAAATAGCCCGACCTAACCTAAACAAATCCGACCTAACACACCGACCTAACCCGACGCGACCAAATCTAATCCGAGCTAACATAACTGGTGCTAAACTAAACTATCCCGCCCTAACATAACCCAACCTAACCTAACCTTACCCTATCAAACCTAACACGATTTAACATAACGCGACCTAAATTATCCCTACCTAACATAACCCAACCCGACCAAATCTAACCCAACGCTATATAACCCAAACGACCTAACCCGGCGCAACCTAACTTAAACCGAATTAATATAACTGGACCTAACCTAAACTATCCCGATCTAACAACCCGACCTAACCTAACCCGACCTTACCTAGACTAACACGAACTAACCTAACCTAACCTAACCTAACCTAACCCGACCTAACCTAATCCGACCTAATCTAACCCGACCTCTACCTACACCGACATAACCTAACCCGACCTAACTTAACCCAAAATAAACTAACCCGATTGAACCTAACCCGACCTAACATAACCTAAGCTAACCCGAATTAATGTAATTTAACACGACCTAACATAACATAACACGACCTAACCGAACTCAACATAACATAACCTGACCCGACCTAACCAAACACCGACCTAAACTAACCCGACCTAACCTAAACTTACCCGACTTAAACTAACCTAACCCGACCTTACTTATCATGATCTAACCTATCCTGACCTAACCTAACCCGATCAAACCTAACCCGACCTAACTTAACCCGATCTAACTTAACCCGACCTAGCCTAATCTAACCCGACCTAACCTAACCCGACCTAACCTAACCCGACCTAACCTAACCCGACCTAACCTAACCTAACACGACCTTACCTAACCAGCCATAAACTAACACGAACTAACCTAACCCGACCTAATCTAACACAACCTTACCTGACCGGAACTAACTTACATTTACCTAACTAACTAACCTAACTTGAACTAAACAATCCCGACCTAATCTAACCCGACCTAAATCGGTCTAACCTAACCCGACCTAAATCGGTCTAACCTAACCGGACTTAACCTAACCGGACTTAACCTAACCTAACCCGACCTAACCTAGCATAACACGACCTAATGTAACCAATCCCAATCTTACCTAACCTTACCCGACATAACATAATTTGACCTAACCTAACACGACATAACCCAACCCGACCTGTGCTATACCGAACTAACCCAACCTAGCATGACATAACCTTACCATAACTAACCTAACCAGACGTAACCTAACCCGGCCTAACCTAACCCGACCTAACCTATCCCGACCTAAACTTACCCGACCTAACCTAACCCGACCTAACCTATCCTTACCCGATCCAACCTAACCCGACCTAAAATATAGCGACCTAACCTATCCCTACCTAACCTAACCCAACCCGACCTAAACTAACACAACTCGACCTAACCTACCCCGACATGAACCAAACCGAACTTACCCGACGCGACCTAATCTAACCCGAGCTAACGTAACTGGACTTAACCGAAACTAACCCGAACATAACCCGTCCAAATAAAACCCGACCTATCCTAACACGACCTAACCTAACCCAACATAACATAACACGACCTAACCTAACCTAACACGACCTAACCTAATCCGACCTAACCTAACCTAACCCGACCTAACTTAACCTAACACGATCTAACCTAACCCGACCTAACCTAACCCGACCTAACATAACCTGACCTAATCTAACCTGACCTAACCTAACCCGACCTAACCTAACCCGAACTAACCTAACCCCACATAACCTAACCCGGTCTAACCTAACCTAACACGACATAACCTAGCACGACCTAATCTAACCCAACCTAACCTAACCCGACCTAACTTAACCCACCTAAATTAACCTGACCTAACCTGACCTAACCTGACCCTACCTAACCAAACTCGACCTCAACTAACCTGACCTAACCTAAACAAACCCGACCTAACCTTACCTGACTTAACCTAACCCAACTTAAATCCTAACCTTACCCGACCTAATCTAACACGACCGAACCTAACCTTACCCAACCTAACCTAACACGACCAAACCTAACCTTATCTAACCTAACCAAACCCGACCTAAACTAAACTTTAATGTATGTGCACTGAACTAAGCGCAATAGTTATAAACAAAGCTGGAGTTGAGACTAAAACTGCAGAGTTGTAGTACTTCCATTCAATTAACAATTCAGTAAGCATAAACCAAGAGCAGCAGAGTAGAATCACAAGGTAGCTTGTCCTAAATGTCCCGTAACATACTTAAAATAAAAAGATTGATTAAGTGTGTGTAGATCCAGAAGTTTAAACATGTTAGAACAATTTTCATTAAGCATA